>VXCM01003830.1:0-18690 GCA_014773175.1 Lucifuga dentata | reverse complement strand
GCATACATTCACTCCACGCTTTTTATTGAGCTTAAACACTAAAATTACATAACTTCTAAAAAAACCTGAATACACGTCTTGTTGGTGATGATGGATTACCTATCCCAAGAACATTTACAGTATCAACAAGTTGATTTTAATAGCAGAATGAACGGAAAACAATGGAGGTCTGGAAGGTAGGGAAAACACTTTTAATTCACCATTCCAGTAGTATGCTTTGGGAAATGACTGTCAGTAACGTTGTGTGTATGGAAATTGAATATATTAGGCTCAAGCAAAATGGGTAGTATGGTCCTTTAATTCTTTTCTCTTTGTGTTGCAAAAATTATCACATGTTGTGTAATGTGTGATGACCTGAGCAGAGAAAATTAATTTTCCTGTAAAGAAAAAAAAAAAAAAAAAANAAAAAAAAAAAAAAAAAAAAACCTGTTAAGGTGATAATTGGCTTTGATTGCAGTTCACCTGTTTTATTTTTTACAGCTTTTTAAACTGGTATATAAACACATCTGTTCTAATATCTGACATTGATTATCTTTCTGCTTATATGTTTTTTATTTCTGTGAGAAGAGAAATTATAGGATTTAATAAACATGCCTTATATGCCATTCCAAATATCCATTAGGTGGCATATTGAAACTGCAAATACACATAAGACTGGCAAATGCATTTTCTCATATTGTATGTTTCATGAACAGCTGTAGATGTTATTTAGTAGGAAGACAAGTCTTTTGTTCTAATGAAATTAAACATGTCCTTTCAGAGAGTGCGATCACTTTTTTTTTAAAAATAATTTTCTCGGTGAAAGATGAAATGGCACTGAAATCTTGGACATAAAAGTCTCATCACAGTATCACGATTTTTACAGCCTGTTATATTAATTCATTAGTTTTTTTTTTTTTTTGTTTGTTTTTTTTACTACCTACGTTATAAACTACATTTTTTAAATCTCTGCATGTCTAATTTCATCATCTGTCTTTATCCTGCTTGCAGGCTGAACGGCCCGAACGCAGCCCGTCTCACATGGACTCAAACTCATCAGTTCTTTGTTTGGTGTTGCCCTGACGGATCTGACGCAGGGTCTTGTATTTGTCTCGGCCTGCCTTCACATTCTCAGCGTGGATCAGGTCATTTGGGGTCTTCTTGCTCTCGTCTACCGCGCCAGCCAGCTCAGTGCTCAGGACCTGAGAGAGAGAACATGAGCACACCGTGAATGAAACCCTGTTACACAAGACTCTTTAGGAAACTATTTAGAAGCCTTACCCCCACTCCCCACTCCTGTAGCCCCTCCATCCCCATCTGAAAACACTCCATTGTCCATAGTTATTAAATTCATCTTTGTATCCGTTCTTCTATCTTGTTTTGGCTGTGAGATAGAAACCAAATTTATTTCAGGTGTAATAGGCTGAATGATCTGAGTCTTGGAGTGATGAGGACAATGTATCTGCAGCATTTCATCCTGTAGAGCAGGGTTCCCCAACTAGTTTTCCCCAAGGGCCAAATTATGTCAAACATGCCAAGCCAAGGGCCACTAACCCCACCCCCCCGCTTTTTCTCTCATTTATTAATGACAACAGAAAACAATTTTATAATTTTTATTTATTTTTAAATGTAACCCTTCACAACTGGAGCGGTCTGGCACCGGGCCCAGAACTTCCATTGTAGCATTTGCAGTGTTTTAAAATCACTATTTCTTAATAAAATGGAGATATATGAATATCTACAGAAAGCTTACGGAAAGCTTGTTTCTCTATGGAAAGCTTGTTTCTCCCAAACAAAATGAGCCCAAACATGAAATTTTATGACCACGTAATGCCAAGATAAATGTAACTAAAGCACAAGATATAGCCTCCGAGCTAAAACCTAGCTTTGTCGTTCCTCAATGATGTCGCTTCCGAGGGCGGTCTAAATTTTAAAATCCCTCTCTGTGATTCGATAGCAGACTAGCAGACCGGTCTGTCAGTGGTTCATGATGATTTATAATCACCATTTCTCAGTAAAATGGAGATATATGAATATCTATGGAAAGCTTAGCTTCTCCTGAACAAAATGAGCCCAAGCATNAAGTTTTTTTTTTTTTTTTTTTTTGGAGAAGTCATCTGAGGGCCTAATAGATAGGACCCATGGGCCGCATTTGGCCCACGGGCCGCCAGTTGAGGATCCCTGCTGTAGAGAAACTGCTTTTGGTGCAATTGACCAAACTTTTGATATTACACTTCCTATAAAAACTGTTAAATCTTTAACATAACAACAACAACAGAATATGTTCTTCCAACCTGTAGGCTGCAGGAAAAACATGAATGTAGCATCTGTGATTTCAGTCAAAGCTTCCCTCATGAGGCCTGGAATTGTGTTTACCAATCTCCACCATCTCGGCAGAAACTGAAGCCAGAAAATCCATATTTGGTGGGAGGGGGGCTGGGAGGAGCGGAGGTGGGCTGAGGAACCAGCATGGCTGAGCCTGATAGGCTGAGACACCTGTTAATCAATCAATCATGCTGCCTCATCTCTTCTAATTAATTTTTTTTTTTGAAGATACAGATGAAAAGAAGTGAGAAATGTATTCTGAGAGAAAAATTGGGGCTTTATCGCTCATTTTAAGATTCATGTGGCGACCATGAGAAGAACTGCAACTTTTGGCACTTTGGCGTTGCCGTGATGTTTTGAAAAATGGTTGGCAGTAACATAATATATGTTTGTGGGAAATATTTATTGGGCTCAAACATGCAAAGACTGTTTCTACAGCTACTTTTAAATCGTTCTGGTAAAGTAAATGTGTTGGAATATGAGCCAATATGAAATTTCACATACATGATCAAGAACTGCTACATCTGGCTTGGGAACCAGTGTGCAATTTATTCTTATATATTTTTATATATAAGAACATACTGCAGATTCTTATATTATCTTATATAATCTTATATGTTCAATATAGTTTCATTGTTTAATTCTGTGTAAATTTGCTGTTCATTTTATTTATTTTATCTTTTTTTATTGCCTGCTGCTTGAATGTGAGATTCTTGGGGGATTCTCAGCACTGTAAGCCTTAATTTAAGCTTCTATTAAAATATTTAAAGGACCATTCCACCCATTTTGCATGTTTGAGCCTAGTATATTCAATTTTCATACATTTAACATTACTGACAATCATTTCCCAAAACATACTAATGGAACGGTGAATTAAAAATGTTTTTCCTACCTTCCAGACCTCCATTGGTTTCAGTTCATTCTGCTATTAAAATCAACTTGTTGATACTGTAAACGTTCTTGGGATAGGTAATCCATCATCACCAACAAGACGTGTATTCAGGTTTTTTAGAAGTTATGTAATTTTAGTGTTTAAGCTCAATAAAAAGCGTGGAGTGAATGTATGTCTCCACCGGGGAATATAGTCCCAAAAGAAGACCTGCATTTATGGAAAAATTTAATGGACCATGACTTCATAAGGTTGCATATCTATTAGTGATTTTAAAGGTGGATGTATCGCCTTGAATATTTGATTCTGAAAAATTAAGAGATTTTGCAAAATATCAGGAAAGCTGAAATATGGTTTTATCCTTTGGGAAATGATTGTCAGGTAACATAACATGTATGAAAGTCAAATTATATTAGGCTCAAACATGCAAAATGGGTGGAATGGTCCTTTAATACATTGTCTTATATGCGCCTAAACCCAAGACAAAGTTCCTTCATGACAATAAAGTAAAACTTCCTGAATAACAAGTTTGCATTCAGGCAACAGTAAAACATGATATTTCGCTGTTCCTCTTCTGAAGCTGACCTTCAGGTTGTCCTGCAGCCTCTGGTTCTTCTGGGCCTCCGTCATCCTTTCTTCCTCGCTGCGATCTCGCACCATTCCCGGCGAGGTCAGCTCAGCGCTGGCCTCTGCGCTGCTCTCGTCCGTCTCGTCATGTTCGTGCATGTGAGCGTGCACGGAATCCTGGATGTGGACACCCATGAGTTTAATCTTCAACTCCTCTTTGCTTTGCTCCAAATCAGCTTCTACCATCATGGCCTGTCAACACACATGACATCCTGTGAAACGCCATGCTTAGATATAGCCAAAAAGACGAGTTTATGTGTAGTTTTGTTCCTAAATGTTATATGCACGATTTAATTAACAAAATGTCTGGTAAACCAATCAATTGAAATAAATTAAGTTGTTTTTTTGTTTTTTTTAAACTTACTAAAAGTGACTAAATGAATTTTGTTGTATTTAAAGATACATTTTGTCCTATGCTATCTGGATGATATGTTGCATTTTGGGTGAAAAGCACCCAAAGTGCAAAATTTGCTATATGAAACAAAACAATAATACAGGAAAATGTTAGAATGGCTAAAAATCTAGTGATACATTCCTCTCTTGTTGCAGCTTCTTTTTGTCTTTTTTTTTTTTTTTTTTNTTTTTTTTTTTTTTTTTGAACCCTGATCGAACAGTTAGCAGTACGAGACAGCTCTCTTTGCTCATGTTTGATTCATCCTTTCTCTCTCTCACGGATCTTTCGCTAATTCTCACTCTTTCCTGCCACCTCTTTGCCTCGTCGTCCTTTTTCTTCTTGGCATCTTCCAGCTGGGAGATCTTAGTGGTAAGCTCAGCCAGCTCAGTGGCCTACACACATGCACACAAATGGGGGAAAGAGTTAAGGATGTTCCTGATCTGAGGATATTACGCTCTCTCTGTGCGTGCATGTCGGTTAGAGCGTATGTGTGTATGTGCGTGCATGCCCATCTTCATATGCGGTACGGTTTCCTCGATTACAAGAATAATGTTATTTAACTAGTATCAGGCTGAGCTTTGACCTTATGACCACAACCTTCTCAAGTGAAATGTTTTATAATATACTGTTGTTTTTAGGGGTCCAAGTGCGTGGAACCCTCTTGAAATTGCTCAGATTATTATTATTATTATTATTATTATTCGCTAAAAGTATCTGGGCAGCAGAAACTGTAAAAGCTAGAGTTATGAAACTTGGCAGTAGCTTCAAAAACTTCACCGCTACTCAGGTGTCAAAATATAAACCGATTGGCCTGAAGGTGGCGCTATAATAAGAATTTCACAATTTTGGCGTACATTGGTTTTGAACTTTTGAACTGTAAGGCCTAGAATGAAAGTTCTTTTTTCCTTGGGTTCCTTGGATCGATATGCATCTAACTACATAGGCCACGCCCATTTCCACCTGGGAAGATTTTCTGCCATTTTGAATTGTTTACGAAATAGTTATTTTCATATCTCCGCCTACAGTTTTGGCTCAATCACCATCAAAATTTGCATGTGGCATCTCTGGATCAAACCAGAAAAAAGTACCATTTTAGATTTTCGATATTCTTTATCATTTTGATGCAATAGGCTGACAAAGTTGAGTGGGCGTGACTTATTTGACAAAAACTGTGATATCTCATGAATGATTAGGTCTGTTGTGACCAAACTTGGTGAATATCTGCAAACGCGACTTCTGCAAAAACTGAATCATTCGCCGAGTCGCCACATGTGCTTGGACCCCGCTTATTGCTGCTTGCGGCTATTTTTTATTTTTTATTTTTCAGAACTCTGAGAGCTATTAAATTGTAAATGAATGAAACCCAGCTTTCAGGGTTTGGTGCACGTGTACCAGACTCTCCTGGTTCTTCATCTGGGTCTCAGATTGCTGCAGCAGTGCCGCTTTAGCCTCCACTGCTGCTTTCCGGTCCTTTTCCAGATGCTCAGCCTCCTCCTGGGCAATTGTTCTCTCCTTCTCTAACTCAAGAGCCCTTCGAGTTTGCTCCTCCAGCTCTGAAACACATGCACGCACACACACGCATTATACGGTCCACAATACACCCACACAGTACAATGTTTGTGTAGATCTTGAAATTTGAAATATTTCAATATATCAAGGCATTGATTTTATGTTCCTAAACTGAAAAAAAAATACAGCTGGAGTTGCAGCATTTGTATTCAGAAAGTTGTCAGACCATCCTGAGCTCTCTTTGTCTGCTCCTCAATCTGCCTCAATCTCTCCATCAGCTCCATGGTCTCACGAGCAATCTTCTCCGTTTCCTTCTCAGCATTTTCTCGCTTTTTTTTCTCACTCTCAAGCAGAGCCCTGACAGGAGAATTGAGCACAAATACACAAATGAAAAAAAAAAAATCTGACAGTCCTTCTGAAACTTTCCTAAAGCAGAAGCACAGACTGTAAACTGTAAAAGAATGAGCATCCATTCTTCTTCTCGCTCACCTCTCCATCTGCCTCTTATTCTTCTCCTCCTTGGCCTGAGCCTTCATCTGCTGCACATCGATGGTGTCAGGTTTGCGCCGGTGCATGTACAGGTCATGATTCCCTATACAGAGTGCCAGGATGCGTTTGTTGATGCGCAGACGAGGTGCGTAGAAAATGAAATCCTTGAACAGGAAAAAAAAATAATCACTGAACGAGGACTGAACTCAGCTTGTTGTACAGAAAAAATCACAGTCCTGTTCTTTTTTGGGGCAATTTTTTTTTTTTTTTTTTTTATAATTTATGGATGCATTCGTAAAGTCTCTCCATCAAGCCTGAAGGTATGTTGAACACATGCATGTCTTCACACACAGGACCGTAACCAGGATTTTTGGAGGTCATGGGCATAGATCATGATGTCCAAATGTCCTTTCCAATAGTTTAAATGCTCTCAAATGTAAAGAATTGAGTCTAAAAATATGATTAACTCAGTTGCAGCCTGTACAGGTCACCTCAGGTCACTAAAACTCCCAAACTCCTGATATAATGAACTCTGAGTTCTCGTTCAAAGTAACATTATACACATAAAACACAGCGAGGAAATCAGGCTTCCAAAAAAGGCCTACAGAGAGAATCAACAAGACAAACGCTGCTTGCATGCATAAAGTGAAATATTTATTAAAACGCTCTTCCTCAGCATGAGTTCAAAATGTGTCACGACTCATCTGATTATTATCTTACAGCTTCTCATGTTCCTCTTCCCCTCTTTGATTTGTGCAAATCAGAATGTTGAATGAATGATTCTCTTTAGGATTTAATGATGCACATGTGATAAGTAACGGTGTTTTGGCGTACCGGAGCCTTCTTGTCGATTGATTTGATGACAAACTTCTTGTCGTTGAAGGAAATATTTCTGATCTCACTCCAGGGGAAGCCGATCTTTGGGGTCATCCTGTTGAATAACAATGATAACAACTATTTCCATAACACTTTTTCAAAACAGAGATTTCCCAGATGTTTACAAGAAAATAAGGGTCAACGCTTTGATTTACAATAAGTGGTCAGGAAGCTTCTTGAATTGTGTCCTTCTTGTCCTTTTTGTCATAGATGTTGAGTCCCAGCGCGTCGACTCCTAACCACAGCTCTGAGGATTTCTTGTTCTTGATGCTGAAGTAGTTTACGCCGTACATCTCCAGATCCTGGGCTATCTTCAGGCACTCCACCATGGCATCTTCTCTGTGGCACGGAGTGACTTTAATGAGGCACAGTATTGGCAAACAAAACTGTATCTGTGTGTATCGGTGTGTGTGTGTGTGCGTGTGTGTGTTAGTACCTCAGCATCCTCTTGTGCTCTCTGTGCCACACCTGGATTCTCTCTTCCCACTGAGTCTTATTCAGCTTGTGCTGCTCCAAAACCCTGGTTTTACCCAAAAAAAAAAAAAAAAGGCAAATTTATTTCTATAGCAATGTTCAAACGCAGAGGTCAAAGTGTTTTACACAAGATAAAATGCATTAAAAGAGCATTTAAAAGACGGTAAGAACAAAATAAAAAAAAACATTTAAAAACCAAATAGAAAAACTGAAATAAATAATAAATAAATAAATATAAATAAATTAATAAATAATATAAATAAATAAATAAATAATATAAATAAATAAAATAATTAAAAACTAAAATAGGATAAATTTTTAAAAAATTAAAAAAGGTAGAATCAAATAAAATAATCAAGAGTGTGGTTACAGTGTGAAATTAATTGTACTGAATTTCAGTGCAGACATTTAAAGGACCATACCACCCATTTTGCATGTTTGAGCCTAATATATTCAATTTTCATACATGTTACGTTACTGACAATCATTTCCCAAAGGATAAAACCGTATTTCAGCTTTCCTGATATTTTGCAAAATCTCTTAATCTTTCAAAATCAAATATTCAAGTGATACACCCACCTTAAAAATCCATGTTTCTCCTGCTAATAGTTACACAGCCTTATGAAGTCACGGTCCTTTAAATTTTTCCATAAACGCAGGTCTTCTTTTGGGACTATATTCCCCGGTGGAGGCATACATTCACTCCACGCTTTTTATTGAGCTTAAACACTAAAATTACATAACTTCTAAAAAAAACCTGAATACACGTCTTGTTGGTGATGATGGATTACCTATCCCAAGAATGTTTCAAGTATCAACAAGTTGATTTTAATAGCAGAATGAACTGAAACCAATGGAGGTCTGGAAGGTAGGAAAAACATTTTTATTTCACTGTTCCAGTAGTATGCTTTGGGAAATGATTGTCAGTAACGTTACATGTATGAAAATTGAATATAGTAGGCTCAAACATGCAAAATGGGTGGTATGGTCCTTTAATTTGTCTTAATTAAAAGCAGTTCTAAAAAGAAAAGTTTGAAGCCTGGTTTTACAGTTTGGAGCAGATGTGAGATCTTCTGGAAGTTTGTTCCAGAGGCTTCTTTATGCTTTCTACCTCTGTGGCAGCAGCTTCTCCTTTGCGAGGTATCCTGGTACGTGGTAGTCCTTCCTGTAGTCTCCATGTTTGACCTGAACAGCATAGGAGGCCAAGAGCACGGCGGTCTCAGGTGGACAGTATATATCATCATTTAGGATGCTTTCCTTCACCTGAAAACACACACATGAAAACATCCCTTACCGCAAACCCACGAGAGGTGAGATCAGCAGAGACGTCGTGTGAGCCATCATGGGACCCACAGCCGTTGTTAGCACAGGTTTTTGTTTTGATCGAGTTTCCCTTTTTTTTTTATCATTCCATTCAAGAGAGCAGAAGACAAAGACGACAACCAGAATCATCTTACTATGAAAATGAAAAATCTGGAAGGAGCATCGTTATGTCATGATGCTTTTTCATGTTCATAGTAAAATTATGCCTGTATCAGTTTCACATCTACTCCAGCACATCAATAATAGATAGATAGATAGATAGATAGATAGATAGATAGATAGATAGATAGATAGATAGATAGATACCACCCTATTTTGGGGGAAAAAGGGATCCTATGACATTTTCTTTGTTTTTGAGGGGTGTAAATGTGCACACACACACACACACACACACACACACACACACTCATCTAACCTGCAGGAAGAAGAGCCGCTGAGTCGCCTCCTGGATCAGTTCCTCGGCAACGTCCTCAGGGTAGAACTTAGCTCTGAACTTAATCAGCAGAGGGTTTTCCCTCTTCACATCCTGCGCTGTCACCTGGGATTACGGCCCGTAGCGGAGGGATGACAAGAAGACGAGTGGAAAAAAAAGAGGGATGACAGAATGAAGAAAAAGCTGCTAATGAACTTCGAGGACCATGATGACGAGTATTGTATTTCTCTCAGCCGTCATGAAGTTTAACCTTCTGGAAACTAAAGTCACTTTTCACATTGTTTGCTGATTTTTGGAGACTTTTTATTTTATTAGAATCTTATAGACTCAAATAGAAAATTGCCAACCTTTTATTTTTTTTAATAAATTCTTTAAACAACCATACCAGACCATGCCATTTTGCATGTTTGAGCCTAATATATTCAGTTTCCATACATGTTACATTACTGACAATCATTTCCCAAAGGATAAAACCGTATTTCAGTTTTCCTGATATTTTGCAAAATCTCTTAATCTTTCAAAATCAAATATTCAAGCTACCTTAAAGCCACCTCAAATTCATCCACCTTAAAAATCCATGTTTCTCCTGCTAATAGTTACGCAGCCTTATGAAGTCATGGTCCTTTAATTTTTTCCATAAACACAGGTCTTCTTTTGGGACTATATTCCCTGGTGGAGGCATACATTCACTCCACGCTTTTTAATTGAGCTTAAACACTAAAATTACATAACTTCTAAAAAAAATGAATACACGTCTTGTTGGTGATGATGGATTACCTATCCCAAGAACGTTTAAAGTACCAACAAGTTGCTTTTAATAGCAGAATGAACTGAAACCAATGGAGGTCTGGAAGGTAGGAAAAACATTTTTAATTCACTGTTCCAGTAGTATGCTTTGGGAAATGATTGTCAGTAACGTTACATGTATGAAAACTGAATATATTAGGCTCGAACATGCAAAATAGACAGTATGGTCCTTTAAGATTGAAATTTTTCTTTTTCTTGAATGAAGAATTTTCATGAAAAAATTGATTTGAGACTCCAGAGGGTTCAAACTCAAACTTTCTCTTCACCCATTTGGTCAGCTTGAGCCAGGTAGGAAGCCTTTACTGTCCTGATACTGGAGGCCGAAGAACCAGGTTTCCCTCAGCCCGATCGTCTTCACGATCTAAACAGATCCACAAACACATAATCACGTATTTGTGGAAGTGCCCATATGCTCGTCGTGAACAGAATACCTGGTCAAAAAGCTGTTTGCCCGTTGTGCTGGGAAGGATGGCAAACTCCAGTTCAGCATCCATTGTTGTGACGCGAACATTAATCTGCCAGAAAAAAAAAAAGAAAAAAAAAAGTCACACTGAGATACGAGGGAAAGTATTCCTGTTGTTCTTTCGTCTGTGGCACTAGAAAGAATGGAGCAGAAATGCAGATCAGCAACTAAATGGCAAAGATGGTAAACAACTGTGGAATAACTTTGTTGCTTCTTTGAAACAATAGTAAATTTGTTGCTTCTTTGACAGCAAAAAAGAAATACAAGGTTTTCCTTACATTCTTCTGTTCAACCAGGAGCATCCAATCACAAGAGGTTGGTGGGGACTACAATCAAAACACGAAGCCCACAGTGTATTTTAGAGTTTGAAAAGCTGAAAACATGGGGTTGATAAAATGATACCCATTTAACATTAATCTTTTATGTTAATAAAAATGTTTAAACTTTTTTTTTATGGAGAGCAAAAAGAGATTGTGTGCTCCATTCCTCAGAAATCTCTCTTTTTTTGAGATTCAAAAAGGAAGGAATAATAATAATAATAATAATAATAATAATAATAATGCTGTTCTCATGTATCTATTTAAACAAGATGTTAGGCTGCAACAAAACTAATAAAAATGCAACACAAATACAACAATAAGACATGAACCTCTGGACACTAAAGTCACTTTTGACACTTTGTTTGCTGATATTTTGGAGACTTTCATTTATTTCCTAGAATCTTACAGAATCAAGTAGAAAATTGACAACTTTTAGGTTTTGTTTTGGTTGATAAATCCTTTACGGTTGGAATTTTGTTTTTTCTTGAATGAAGAATTTTCTTGAAAGAATTGATTTGAGACTCCAGAGGGTTAAGTTAAAGAGCTACAGACTAATGCCAAGTTTCTTACATCATGACAGAAGCACGTTCACAAATTTTAACACAAACATCTACAGCTCTAACTTACAAACAAATATAAAAATCAGACAAAATGAAGATACAAAAATAATGAAAATCAGCTACTTACAGTTGACATTTGTATATTTTTTTTGTCTGATCGCTTCTTCAGAGGTGCTGCAGGAGTGTTTATCTCTCCAGAGTCATATGAAAGTGCTTGTAATACCGACCAGGATTAGACTGAATGAAAATGACCCATTGTGCTGTTCCCAAGTCGCCCCGCTTGTTTCAGTTAATCCACATGCAGGACTGGGCCCTCGCATCTTAGTGTAGCAACACCATGAGCACAGCTCCACTCTTAAATTCATCAGGCCGTTCAACAGCGACAAAGTTCATACATCTGTCATCTAAGCAAGTCAGCAGCACCTGATCACCTGCAGCAGCAGCAAAGGTGCTAAATATTCATTCACATTCAGGGCTTTTGTCTGTCGTGTCATCCTTAAAGGACTATACCGGTAATTTTGAATATTTAAGCTCAGTAAATAAACCAATTTCCAAAACATAAAATAATATTTTTGTTTTTCTGTTATTTTTGCCAGATCCCCTAATCTTTCAAAAATTAAGGTGTAGTCCACCTTAAAATTCAATGTTTAGTCTGCTAATACGTTCTGTATGTCTGAATGTAGTTCTTGGTAAAAGCAGTTTTTTCTCCTGGGACTATATTTCCAGATGGAGATGTGGGACACTTTTCCACTGTTGGTTTTGAGCACAGAGAGGAATGGTTTTAATCGTGTTTCCACTTGGAAACGGTTTGTGTGGAATGCTTACAAACCTTGCCCAGCATGGGTTTCTCGGCACAGATAGATGACCATGCTCAGCACAGCAGAACTGTCTTGTTAGGCGGGCATAATGATGTAGGAGTTCACTGATTGGTTTACTCCGGTTTTGTGACTGGCATCTGATAGCCGAATCATGAGCCAAAAGAATACTCAGGTATTTTTTAAATTAAGTCTTTTATTTTAAACGTCTGGCGTAATTTTGTTGATATGGAGCATTTTCAGCGATCGGTGCGGTAATCTAATCTCCTAGTGGCTGCGTTTCCAAACAAACACAAAATGTGCTGTTTTCACTTGCGTCATTTCCTGTCTGGTTTTAGTAGCCTCACAGATAGAAAGAGAAACAGTAACTGTTCCTACGAGTCCGGAGCAGCGCAGAACGTTGCGAAGCAGCCCTGGTAACCGTTTGCCTGACAGTGGAAAAGTGCCCATTCATTTTCTCTGTCTTGTACTGGTTAAATAGAGTTACTTCAACAAAAAAATAAATTGTGATGGATTTCTTATCTCAAGCATGTTTCAAGTATCTACAGGTTGATTTTTATAGTCTACTATTGGAATGAATTGAAACCAATCTGGAAGGCAGGAAAAACAATTCAAATATTTGTTGCTCTAGGAGTATATTTTGGAAACTTTGTCAGTAAAATAACGTCTATGTGGGTTGTACATTGGGCAAAATTGATGGTATTGTCCTTTAATAGGTTTTCATGGCAGTGAACGAAATAAAGTGGCAAGAAAAAGTTGGTGAACCCTTTGGGCTAATCTGGATTTCTGTATTAATTTCTCATCCAGCAAACTGATCTTCAGCTAAGTCACAGTAAAGAAACACAATTTGCCTAAAACTAATGATAAACAAAAATTTGCACTTGTTCTTGTCGAAGCTGAATTCAGCCGTGTTTGAAAAGGAAGTGAACCTCTGGTTTAGCGACTTCTCAAAAACATATTTGGAATCAGCTGAGACTGAGAATGGGGGAGTGGATTACAGAGGTGCCCTGTTCTGTTAAAAAAAAAAAAAAAANAAAAAAAAAAAAAAAGCGCACAAAGTCTGATTGCTGACAGGATCTGCTCCACTCAAGAAAGATGTGTTAATACTAACCATGACCTGATCAAAACAAATTTTAGCTCAGACAAAGAGTTGTAGAGATGCATCAAGCTATAAAAGGCTCCAAATGCTCCTGTAAAAGGCTGGATGCTTTTGCTTTTACAATACAATATTTTACAATATTACAAATGGAGGAAATTTCCTGCAAAGAATAAAACCATGAAGACACTGTGAAATGCTGAAGAAAATGAAGAATAAAAGAACTACAGCTAAAAACCTGGAGAAAGCTTGCTTCAAGCTCCCAAAGAGACCACATAGTTGTTCTACAAGTCTTCTGGGACAGCGGTCTTTGGACAGATGCGACAAAGGTTTTACTTTATCACAGATTTGCAGAATGCTATTGGAGGAAAACATCAAATCCTCATTCAAACTGTGGAGCTTTGATAGGGAAGCATCATGCGTTGGGGTTGCTTTGCTGCCACAGGGCCAGGAGAGATATTTTTGCAGGAGGATGTTAGGATCGGTCATCTAACCCATCATTTTAAAAAATGGATAATGAAAACACACAATAACCTAAAACACAAAAGTAAATCAACAACAAATTAGTTTAAAAAGATGAAAATTTATATATTGAAATAGCCAACTCTGAGTCCAGATGCAGCTGAGATGCTGTGACATGACCCGAATAAGGTCGTTCATGCATGAAATCCCAGAAATATTCATAAACTGAAGCAGGTTGAGAATTCCTCCTCATTGGGCAAATCTGATCAACAGCTACAGGAAATGTTTGATAAATTTGATTAATGTTGCTGAAGGAGGGTTCCACCAGTTATTAAATATAGACTTTTACCAGCCTGGACTGAGAATGATTAAATAATATGATCGACAAAGATGTGAAAATACAGTTGTTGGTGCGTTAGTTTAAGCAGAGTTGTGTCTATTTTCTATTATTTTGAGACTGATGATGATCATCAGATGAGTAATTAATGCAGAAATCCAGCTAATTGTTTGTTTGTTTTAATCAGTGTAACACATGAGGTAACGCGTTACTTTGTATTTAAGTCTAAGTACAGGTAACAGTGCTCGTGCCCGTCACGCAGCACACGTAGCACCGTTTCACATCGCTGGCGCGTGCTTGGGTGCGCGCGCATGCCAGCTATTGTGTTTTTAACAACAAGGCGACCACCGTGGCTAGCGGCTAACGCTCAGAGGGCAAACTAACACAAAGACTGCTACACCATGGCGGACGAACAAGAAATAATGTGCAAATTAGAAAACATTTTGGAAATACGGTAAGACGCAAATATGAAACAACGTGAATGTGGTTAAAGAAAAATGTTGGGTGTTTAAATCAGCAGAAGCGTAGTAGAAACGTCACCCTAGCTAGCTTTAGCTTATTGGCTTTTGTTACTAAGCTAGCTAATGTTAGCCGCTCTGCTGCGCCTCTTTTCACTTTCATACATTTCTGTTGTTCTGTTATTACCTTAGCTCGTCCCAGAATATTACTACATGAGTTTGGGCAGTGAATGCGAGAAATAAACATAAACTGTAACTCCATTATCTAGTTGTACTTGCCTCAACATTCCAGATGTGTATCAACAAAATGCCAGATGCGAGCCGCTAATTACCGTGGATAAGCTAATTAGCTAGTGAGATTAGCAGTCTGTCATTAGGTCCTAAACACCGGTGACAGAATATTTGTTTATGCTGATGTCTGCTGTGAAGGAATGCCTAATAACGGAGCAATACTACACGAAGAGAATGTATTACTTCATACTTTTGAAGGAAGTAACGGGAGTGATTAACCAGTGTCTCACATATATACACCGAACATCTGCTCAAAATCTAAAACACTGCATATCAACGTAACATAATGAATATGTTACATTAGCAGATTGTTGAATAGTGATCAAAGAGTGGCACGTTCCTGGAAGAAATCTGTTTTGCATGTTTGAGGGAATCGACCTGACAGTTTTATGTCTTCTGTTTGTGCCACGGATTCCAGGAACAAGACTATCCAGATGCAGAAGATCAAGTCTCGTCTGAAGATTGAGTTTGAGGCTCTGGAGTCTGAGGAGAAGCATCTGAAAGAATATAAACAAGAGATGGATCTCCTTCTACAGGAGAAAATGGCACATGTGGAGGAGCTGCGGCTTATTCATGCAGATATCAATGTGGTGAGTAGGAGCAGGTTCTGTACAGGAAATCTCAGTGTAGCTTTAACTGTTAAAGACCATATAAAGCTGTAAAAACAATATGTGCATTATATTTTGAGGTTAGTATCTTAGACGGAGCATGTTGCACGTCTTCTCAGACTTTGATTTCTGTCCTCTCAGATGGAGAGCACGATCAAGCAGTCAGAGAATGACCTGAACAAGCTGCTGGAAACAACCCGCCGCCTGCATGATGAGTACAAACCACTAAAGGAACATGTTGATGCCCTGAGGATGACCTTAGGTCTGCACAGGCTCCCCAATCTCAACGAGGAGGAAGAGAAACTCTCTCTGGAGTAAGTGTATACACACACACACTTACACAAACACAATCAACATTTTGGACAAGATTTACCTGGTGCCTTAATTTGAGAAGGGCTCTTTAATGCTTTTTTAGTACAAATTATTCAAATTAAGCATAATAAAGTGTTGTCCAAAGCAAAAATAAGCATAAAATAGATAGATACTGATATCTGAATAGTAAGTGGGAATTAGGGAACTAATAAATAAGCAAGCCTGAATACAGGCTTATAAAAAAATAAAAATTTCCGAAGGATAATCAATTTTAAATTGCAACCAGTGATATTTAAATTTATTATGCTAAAATGGTTAAAAAGTATGACTGGACAAGATTTTAATACGTTGCTCAATCATTGAGTCAAGTCGTAACTCCGTCAGGCAGGCTCGATGTGTTGAATTAGCTAAGATGATAATGGGAGTTTGAATAAAACTCATCATGCTAAGGCCTAAGGTATACCCAAAGGTAGCAAAAGGGAAAAAGAATTAGTCTAAGGATGGAGGCTTGAGTCACTCCACATGTAATCAAGGACTGTGAGCAGACAAACCCATTTGCATTTAAGCCCCTGAGATACAGACCCACAGCTTTCATCTATAAATAATGATACTTTGCTCTGCAGTTTCAAGTGCTGATTAACTGCAACTGCAGCACTAACACCATCAGCCCACTTCAGCACTCAACAAGGTATCATTTATGACCTTAACACAAGGAGTTTGACAGGAGGAGCTACGTTGCCAACAGAATCCAGACTGGAATTTTTTTCAAATACATTATTATTAATCAAGATCTCTAGCAATGAAGGTGGCTGCAAAATGAGTGGATACTGACATCATATGCTGGAGTAAAAAGCAGCAAACGGTTTGGGAGAATTCAGACTGAACCAGAAGAGAAACAGAAGATGTAGAGCAAGCTGGGTGCTACGGAACCGAAAGCCTCTCAAAGGAATTTAATGTCTGAGTGGTGAGAAGATCATCTCAGGATCTCAGATTGTGTCAGTCAGTTCACTTTGAGAGATCATAACTATATGATACGGTGATGCATCTCAGTAATAAAAAGGAATGTCAGTAATGATAGGGCGGGGAAATCCCAGCGATGACATCCTTTAGCCCATGGGAAAAGGTTTAAAATGTTTTGCCAACAGTATTTGAGAAGTCAAGGACAGTGGGAGGGGGGCTGTGGTCACAAGGTTTTCTAAAAAATATTTAATATATGTTTAATGGAAAACATGAGCTTGGAAAATTAGTTAGCTATTGCATCTTTAGTCACTTTAAGCAACAAATGGAACTTCCTACCATCAGAAAAAAAGTCCCAAGCGGAACTTAAGGTGTTTAATGCAACAACAGCGATGTGAGCATAAATCAAGTCCTTCACGGCCTCATATGTTCACACGTAGACATATCCTAACATTTTTAATTTTGGAAATCTGATCTTTTTATACATTTGTATCTGCACGAATTGTATTTAAAAGCCTGAACAGAGAAAAGAACGGCAGATTAGCTTATATGCGTCACATGTACCACATTTGTTTGTGGCAATGTTGAGTGTATTGTCCCTGACAAATAAATAATAGATACATAAATGCTTTTATTTATCTTTTGGGATAAGTGGAATATAAAAATGCTTGAAGCAATTAAATACTCAGTCACTTGGCTGACCTACAGATTTATGTGAGTTAGCAAATAGAAGGGGAAATGGAACATGTGTTTTGTGACTGCTTGACAAGTAAATTTAAACAGAGGAATTTGTTTGATCAGATGCAAAATATCTTCCAAAAGCACAGAGCAAATATCCAGTTCACGAGTAAGAACAAAATCAAGTTTAGAAAATTACTGTTTCAAATTCACCAGTGAAACGAAACCATTTAAATTGCCACTGTGGAGAGTGAAATAACCTGCAGTAACATCTGAGGGCATGTACGGAACTTCAGCCAAGTTTCAGCTTGTTGTTTAAAAAAATAAATCTTGCCTTTAGCTGATAGCAGCAGTGCACGATTGTGAAATAGTGCATAAGCAATCACAAATAGAAGGGTCATAAATAGCAGCAGTAATAGGTTTAGGGATAGTTCTATGGAGTGGTGAGGAATTGGTTGGTTTAGTTGGGTGACAAATCTTGAGAAGTAGCTGTTGAGATGATGGGTGGTTCTAAGTCCTGATGGCCTTATGGATCACGTTTCCTCAGGCGTCCAGAGCCAATAGCATTTCTTCATGCCCTTTTCTTCATCGTAGTGTCATTCAGATTTTCTTACAATAGGAAGTGGAGTCAAGCTTTAACTTGCGCTTAAAACAGGGGCTGCTTTGGCAAAACTGGAACGACCTGAGGGTAAAATTAATTTAACGAGGCATTCATCTTCTTGGGTGTCATAGAAAATACATCTATGTCTTAGGTCATCTGAAGACATTGAAAGATTTAGCTGATTTTGATGCTGAGAAATTTATCTTCAGGCAGTGTTTAAAGGTTTAAAGAGTTGTGTTACCGTTATCGCTTAAATCTGAAGCCAGTGTAGAAGTGACTCGAGATGCATTACTAACAAACATAAGCAGGCGGCTCCAATAAATCACAGAAATGTATTCAAAAATCCCCAAGTTCTCTTATAAAATACAAAGCCACAGAAATGTCTCATGTTTGCCCACTCATGTTAAATGAGATCTTAATGAGATCCCAGAATGTCTCTTCAAAAACTTCCTTCAGAATAGGGCTGTCATGATATCAGATATTCACTCCACGATTATCGTGGCCAAAAGAATTCATGATAACGATATTATTGCGATATCTATACAAATTCTGACCAAAAAAAAAAATAAATAATGCTTTCAGTCAAATTCATCTTTAACTTTGTTTA
>VXCM01003829.1:0-102629 GCA_014773175.1 Lucifuga dentata | reverse complement strand
TGGAGGCAGATGATTCGCTGTGGTGACCCCTGAAGGGAAAGCCCAAAGGAAAAGAAGAAGAAGAAAGACTCCTCAATCTTGAAAATGTGTAATAGAAATTGTTTATAAGTGTTTAATCTGCATTTTTTGAAGTCGATATGTGCATGTCATCTAAATTTGTTAAAGTGTGATAAATGGCCATATAGTCATCACAATCACTTGGCACATGGCCTAATTATCTACAAAGTATTACTGAAATTGAGTAGTTTTTGAGCTAAATAAAAATGTACAGACAAACAGGCCAAAAAATAACCTCTTTGGCAGAAGTTATAGTAATTTATCAGTAGAGATTTTCTCAAAGTAACGAAATAATTTTTGAGAAGATTGTAAGATGTCTAAAAAATAATGTCTCACAAGTGTAGTAAAGTTGATATGTATGCACTTATTATAACCACGCTGGCAAGGTCTTTGTTATTACTATAGAATTACATGACATAGCTTGTTGTGAAGTAATTCTTGGGACAAGTAAAACATCTCAAAGGAGCATTCATAGTGACTCGCACCCACAGATGAGGTCATCTTCTGGACTCAGATCATCCATGAGACATGACACAAAGTGTAATGGGAAAAGGAACTGGCGTGAGTAATGTAGTAGTTAGCTGGACCTGAGGTTGAGTTCCTGGGAAATCACCAGCAGTCTGAACACATTTGCTTGTACATGTCCGATTTGCTGATCTAATTTGTGCTATTATGAAAGGAAATGCAAGAGAATTACATTAATGCTGATTCTTCCGCCAGAGGTGATTCGCACTATTTTACAGTCAACATGGACCTCTCCTCCCAGATCCATGTTGACTCTTTCATCTGCAGGCAATCACCAATAAGTACATGCTGATTGTGGATTATGAATATGATTTGCTGTGATCTGTGATGTATTGAGAATGAGAGAGTTCTGATCAGAGATTCAGAGATGTGAGCAAAGAGTTTACATTAGTTCTGTGAATGAGATTCTAAAACTGAAACTAACAGGACATGCTGAGACCCAATCCACATGTCTTGTTATACATTATTACACATTATTACATTAGGCTACTTGTAATTGCTGTTGGCTAATGACTAGTAGTTGATATCTGCTTGGAGCAGCAGTTATTTGGGGTTTATATACCAGGATAATTCAGACATGACCAAAAAAAAAAAAAAAAAAAAAAATTTACAGGTAATGTATGTGGTACATTGACTTGAAAAACTTTAATTAATTCAAAGTGGGTAGCAAATAGTTTAGTACACAGTCAAACTAAAACAAACAACAGAGTGCTAACAGGCATTATTTCTGGCCAGTAAATCACAGAACTGACATTTCCTAAGATGGAAATAGCATTATGTAAAGTTTAAAAAGGTAAAATATTCAATTAAAATGAAAATAATTGTATTCAGGGTTTGGCTGAAGTAAAAGTGCCAAAGTATTAGAAGTAAAATGTACTCAAAGGTAATCATTTCTGAAGAATGCTACCTTTCAGAGGGTTAAATTGTTAGTGCATTAACATGTAAGCTGTATTTTAATGTTGTAGCTGGTTCAGGTGATGCTAAATCATATTACTCTATCTGCTGTTGGATAGTTTCCCCTGCATTAATGTATCATATGTTATGAAATCTTCTGCTTTTTGACCTGACTTCATTCTAAATAACAGTAAAATTGCTGTTCATATTCAATTTGTGTGTCTGCTCCTGGCTTTGTTGCTGGAGAGATATAACATATGTCCAATGCTTTTAATCTGGGAGTGGCTCAATGTAATTGTAACTAATTCTATTGGAGGCTCAAATTACATTGCTGCCTCTGACAAAGAATCTGCTTGAATAAATTCAGCACAGAGCTGGTCAGGAGACTCCTGGTGATTTTAATTCAAAACTCACAGTAGATAGTTTGTCGGTAAGTAAAAATTTTATTTGGGCATGCAGAGAAACCCAAATAATTCAAAATAAGAAGTAGCCTACATGCAGTCTGATTTTTTTCTTTTTTTTTTCTTTCTTTTTTTCTTTTTTTTTTTTAAAGCTATGGCTACAGAATAGTCTGAGGAGTTTTCTCCTGTGGCAGGGTTGCCATCTTGTGGCAGGAGGATTGAAATAAAATTGTGTCAGTATCAATGTGAGCTGTGCAAGTTTGTGATAGATAGATAGATAGATAGATAGATAGATAGATAGATAGATAGATAGATAGATAGATAGATAGATAATAGGTTGGTAAAGGTTGGTGTGATATCAGAAGATCATGTGAAAGCTGGTCCTTGGATCAATATTTGAACAGTTCAGACTAAAGATGTGATTAGCAGGTAGACTGTATCATATAGCATAAAGAGTTTTCCCAAATGGCTCTCATTTTTGCACAGTAATCTATGTATGTGTGAGATTATCCAGGTCTGGACTTTTCCTTAAAGTTGATGACATATCCTAATGCTAACTGGCCTTCATCTTCATTTTGATTGCTCAGAGAGGCTGCCTTTGAAAATATATTTATTTGTGTTATTGTTGTTGAATTTTGAATTGATTTGCATGGTGATCAGATGGCTTGTGTTTTTGGAAAGTGTGGGTGTATATTTGGAAGTGCTCAAATGAGGAAGATTTTTCATAAGTTTTTATTTTTGAAAATCATGCAAGCTTGACTGACTAAATGACATTTAGTGATCATCCAAGAGCCACACCAGCCCCACATCAGGATTTAAAAATAGATTTTGTCTGTAATACCACTGATGAGATTGTAAGCTGCAGAGCCCTTTTAATTGTATCCTGCAGTGTGTTTCATTCAGAGTAGCAGTAAGAGTCAGAATGGTTTCCTGGGTGTTTCAGAGATAAACAGAAAAGTTGTGACTGAAGTGAACATGCAGAATCTAAGCACAGTCCAGAGTTGATGGAGATGCAGCCAGGCGTATTAGACTAATCCAAAAATTGAGTTATCTGTGCAGGTCAAAACTAAAAATTTGACAAAATGAGCTTAAGCCTGATTCTACAAAGCTGGAAGTTAATTAGATTCTGAGACACCCTCTTTTGGATGCTGACTTCATGTTTTGTATTCCTAAAAACAGACAATACACGGAAATCTTTCATAATGTCCTTAATTCTATTATTAACTGTGGTTGAGTTCTCAGTTTGCACATCTGATTTTAATGATGAATTATATTTTTTGCACAGAAGATATTGGAATGTTGGACACTTAACATTCCAGTTGTGTTGGCTCTGTTCTGGTTTTTACAGTTTTCTAAAAACTAATATCTGTTTGAATCTGTTGCAGGTTGGTAACAGCATGTGGGGAAACTAAATAAGAAGCATCCCAGAATATTAACTGAGTCAGAGGAGGGCACGCTGAAGTCAAAACAGCCACAGCAAGTATCGAAAAGCAGAAGATGTGGCTGTGAAAACAAAAATCCCCATACAAACATGAAGCTGAGCAGTAATTAATTGTTCATGACAGACAAATGTGCATCTTTTGAGCAGGAAAAAGAGGAAATATTAAATAAAGACAAAGCCAGCAAGTGGCGCTCACGGTCTTAAGGTGAAAACAACTTGTTTAGATAGAGTAGCAGCTTAAAGACAAAACACGAAATGTTACATGAGCATCAAGAAGTTGAAAACAAGGAAATGTTTGACAAAATTGCAAAAGAAACAAAAAAAAAAAAAAAAAAAAAAAAAAAAAGATGATGTGAGTTTAATTCTGGTGACCTGTTTACCAAGTCAACCCAATAATGTCTGACACATTATGAACATGAATGCCCTCAGTTCCAGGAACAAACAAAAGTTAATTTCATAAATGTGTTCCACTGCTCATTTGATCTCTCTAAGTTAAACCCTCCAAGCCAACTTATTAACACAGTAAACACATTTATTGAGAAGACGAGCATCAACTGCAGAATGCATTGGTGACTATGGTACTTAGGTCCTAAATCCTGAGGGTGGACCTCAAACCAAACAAGAGAGACAGCTCTTCACCCTGCAATCCACTCAGAAAGACAGCATACAACACAGGCTGGAACAGAGAGAGGAGCACCATTTACATTAAAGCTTTAATCAATAGATGTGTATAATTATGAACAAAAAATTACATGTAACAGAAGTCATTAAGCAACCGTTGGCACCTTTAATTTTTAATTTTAAAAAGTTAGAAAAGCTAATAACAAATGCATAAGAATCATGAAAGGCTGTAGTTTGGATGTTTGGCTTGAAAGAAAATTCAGTTCTCTCTCATTACACAGGAGAGAGCAACATTTTACATATTTGAACCATGTGGGCTTGAAATCCATTGTTGCATACAGTATAATCACTTTGGGGCTCACAGATATTTATACTTGTCTTTAAATCCTGATAAATCTCCCTTATTAACCATGCTGTCATTATACAGAACAATTTGTTCCTATCCGATATCCTTTTTCTACTGTGCTGTTACAGTGACAGGGTCATTATAGATGGTGAACATGCTACTATTAAAGGGGGATTCAACACATTTTACACATCAAATTCACTTTATTGATTGTGGAGAGCACTATTCAGCATGTGGAAATAACTCTATAAAAGACTTTAGTTGCTATAAAGGGAGATGTGGACAATCAAGAAAACTAACCTCTGACACCACAAGGGCTGAATACTTTAAGTTTGAAAATAAAAGTTCCATACTGAAGTTAGATGTATTGAATTCGCTAAAAAAAGTCTAGGAGAGGCTTTAGCTTTCAAACTTTTAGCGCTAACAGGAAGTAACGCTTGCAATATCATAGAGGTCAGTTATCCCGACTTTGTGAAGCGCTTTCTACAGCTACAAAAAGCTTGTATACAGTTTTTCAAATACTGAATAGTGCTCCCCAAGACCATCTGAGCCCCCCTTTAAGTTTCCACCCATGATAAATACCTTTCACAGCTGTCACACGTAAGGACATCAAAACTCCAGCTTTGATAATTTCCATGTTTTGACTTCTGTTGCCCTTTACAGGTTGAGGAAACTCTACAACCCCTTAATTTTTATGATGTTTCTTTTGATGCCTTGTAACAGGATTTTTAGACCTGATGGACTGAGATTGTGGGTTTTAAGATGTTAGACTGTGCTCATACTTGTGCCTAATGGAACACTGTGCATCTTCTGTGCTTGAGTCACCCTATTCTGAGAAGGGGAGATGTTCAGAAAAAACAGAGGAATGTGCTTTGTTGGTTTGGGACATGAGGAGATACAGACTGTGCTTGATGTTGTGCAGCGGTGATACAGTATTGGGTCATTTTAGCCACCTGATGCTGATGAAATTGTACACATTTGATTCTGGAGATGAATCAAAGAGCATTGTGTCTTCATCTCTTTTCCCAACTAAGATACCTTTTTTAAAGGATAACAGAATTCTAACACATTATTGCAAGAAAACAAAAAATGAAAACAAAAAACATATACAGTATAAGCTAACATTTGACAAAATAATTCCTGTACAGTTTAGATCATCTATGTTTTAGAGATACAGAATCATAAACTCCACGTAATATATTTTTCTAAAATGGATAATAGTGCTTTTCCTGATGATGACATCAGCCCCACTACTCATTTTAGGTTTTGGCATGCCACACTATAAAAAGGCAAAATCAACACTCTTAAAGTTCAAAATAATACAGTTGTAGGTCCAAACCTGTTTTCTGAACAGCATTTCATTGGGCATTGTCTGTGTGTCTTATTCCACACACTCTGCAGGTCCTTATATGACAAATAATTGGAGGCAGACTTTGTGGGCTAAGGTTTGGACTTGAAAACTGTGCCCTAGAGTTCAGACATATACCCTGGGCACGATCACAGTGTCACTAAAGCTCAGCCTCTAATGATTTATCAATACACTGGAGCAGTTAGAGGATCAAATTAGGACATTCAAAAATTTATAAGCCACCAGAAAAGACAGAAATAATATGAAATCCTTAGAAGGTATCATTTTCCTTAACAGTGAAATGTTGAAATGCTGGAATTGTGTCTTTTTTCATTCAGCTTAATAATTTTATACAGGAAATAATTAAAAATGGTTATAAAAGAAAGTACATTGAGGGAAAAAAGTCTTTCAGAAGCGATTGACTTGGGTTTTGTGCTCCTTTGGTAGAAAACTGCATCCTTCACCCCAGATCTGGACAGCAAGAGAGAATTATGACCGTTCAAGAGCACTGCAGCATTTAAGTAGCTCTTATTTTGTCCTTTCAGGTCCTTAATTCTCTCTTTGTCTCACTCTGCTCTCAACACGTCACTATTGTCTGTCTTTTGTTTGGTTTATGGATTTTTTTTTTTTTTTTTTTTTTTTTTTGTTGAATAATTTTTGGATTTATGTATCACGTTATCAGGCAGCAGTTGATGCAGCGTGGTCCCAGTCTTCTCTTCAGAGCTCCCTTCTTTCTCTTAGGAGCCAGGATAGCAATGATGGCCTCATCGAACACTGTCTTCAGGCCTTTCTGGGTCAATGCTGAACATTCCACATAGCAACATGCACCAATCTGACGAAGAGGAAAGACCACAAGTCAGAATAATAAGATAATATGTGTAAAACCTGACATTTCCTACCACTGACTGGTAGGCATTTAAACCTGCACTACAGGCAAGATTTTGTGTTTTTTTTTTTTTTTTTTTTTTTTGCCACATTAAAGGAGCATACTGGTGGTTTTGCATATTTGAGAGCATTAAATACTACCCACATATGCATTATTATTGCCAATCATCTCCCAAAGCATACTACTAGAGTGGTACATTTTCAAATTGCTTCCCAAGCTTCCATGTAGCAGTTGGTTTCAGTTCATTCCAATATACTATAAAAAATAAACTTATAGAGCCTTGAAATGTGTTTGAGATACGTATTCCATCATAGCAAACCACAATATTATGGGCCAATATTAGCCTGAGTTTATACCTCTTGTTGAATCTATCTAGCCTTTTTTACATTTTGTCTTACTGTATATATTGTTTATGCAAGTTACAGATTAAGTGGCCTTTACTTGCCGAGCTTTGGAAAACCCAATAGGTCTTTTGAAAAGACCTGTCGCTTTGTTTTTGAAGAAATTTCTTGAATCCTCAAAGACTTCTCTCTCCTGCTGGGGTGAAAATTATCTCTTTGCTGCACATTATATTATTAATGTGTTTCACAAGGTGCAACTATATTCCTTCAATAAAATAAAAATAGCAAACGGACATCGGATATCAGCTTTGGCATCTTGTACCACATAAGCAAAATATGAATGCGCTAAATAAACTTATACAGATAAATGAAACTGATAAGCTAAGTCAGTTTTTGTGAACTGAGTTGCATCTTGCAAAACAGGTTGAAATCAACTTTATTGTGCAGAAAAATTTAATATTCTTATCCCAGCTTGATAGAAAAGACCTCTGGGGAATCAGGAAATGCCTTCAAAACAGTGGCAAATGGATTTTCTGATGAAGTTCGGCTGGTATTTTTTGGAGAAGCTGCTGCACTGCTTAAATCTGTGACTCACGTGTGATGATTTCATAACACAGAAATGTAAAAAAGAGCAAACTGGAGTTTTGCTAAGACAGCAAAACCAGCCTCACTATTAACTGTTAGATTATCTGCATTACCTAACAGTTTCTTCATCTTGAGACCATATTGAAATGTCTGTAACTTATATAAATTTGATTTCCAATTTTTTCATGAAGTTATGTCCTACATGGACTCTTGTGACTTCAGAAAATTTCATGACCCCTATGAGACAGAAAACTCATCCAAAACATGTCCCATATTTCCAAGAATACATGGATGCCACATTCTAAACAAGACTAGATTTTCTTGATTTTTAAAAGGTTGAGCTGTTGTGTATTGTTGGTTTTTGCCTGACAGCTGTGATTAATGATGGAGCATATTTGGTATCCTAGAGCCACAAGCTTCACTGGGCTTCCATTTTGGCCCAAAATGTGTTCCTGGATTAATTTTGAGAGACAGAATGTTCATAGGTCAAAATTCCAACAATTTTACTAAAGAAATTACATTAAAATAAATTACAGAGATGCTCCTCAACACACAGAAATCTAACTGGAACTATTCACCCACAGTGAGAGTGAAAATGAAAGCTTCTGTAACTCTCTTCCACATCCACAAATGACTTCATCTCTTCAGACAAACATGTAGTACATACCTCCTTTGCTAGTTTCTGTCCTTGCTCAGTGGCAATGGGCTTCTCCTTCATGTCATTCAGTTTGGCAATGGTCTTGGGGTCATCACGAAGGTCAATCTGAGAGACAAAATAGTCACTTCCTGGTTACGTCAACAGGGAAAGCATGGTTAGTATTTCCATCATAATGCAAATATTAACTAATTTTTAAGCTTGATTGTCTGAGAATGGAAACTATTTAAAAGCATTTTTAGCATCTTAAACAACATTTTAACTATACTTGACAACATGTTTTCTTATTTCCTGATTATTAATGGTCAAAAATAAAATTATGATACATACTTATACACAACTGCATATTAATAGCATATTAATAATAAATTAACTGCATATTAATAACTCATTAATAGCAACAACAAATATTAAGGCAGCTGTATTTTTCTGAGCAACATATTGGCTTTGCACTCAGACCATGCTTCTAAACATAGCAACAAGCTGTCAAAACGTTGAAGTATATATCTGACAGTGAGCTTTTTTTCATTGTGAAGCAAAGCCATATTGGCCCACTCTTCCTGCTCTTGTGCAAAGTGATTTCACAGCCAACCACAAGGTTCCTCCCTCATCTGTTGTTGATTGCAACGCAGAGCACACACAACTCATCTACATGCAATAACAACCCATTAAAATGAAAGCATCCACACTGTGCAGGGCCATCATTGCAAATCAACACAACTTGGACAACATGGAGAAACAGTAATTAACCCTTTTTTTTATTTGTTTGATTTGTTGCAGCTCAGGTCACTGTTACCAGTTGGTGTGTACATATCAACACACAGATGAAGAGCAGAGAGTGAGTTATGACAGGAACAGATAAAAGAGCAGTAAATATCAGCTGACACCAGATAAATCAGACACCCACTCCATCCCCCTCATCACTGCTGGGCCTTGGCTCCACTGGCATTTGGTTGCCAGGGAACACAGGATGAGAATCACCCACCAGCCAGTGTGCTCATTTTTAAGAAAACAAATGTTATTGGCAGTAAATTTTGAGGCTTAAGAACTATGATATTTGGGATTACTATCATCTCATGAAAGTTGCCAGTTTAGTAATGTATTATTAAAATTACAAGATTGCAGCATCTTTGTATAAGCTAAAAGTTGCTTTAAGTCAGATTTTTGTGATAATCAGGGATGCTTTGGCAACAACCTGCAGACCTTCTACCAGACTGCCATGAGATCAGATTAGGAGTTGAAGCACATGGTCCAGTTTACCTTAGGCGATAAGTTATTTTCCATATTTGACATCATCTAACTAATGTCTATATTCAACAAAGTGAGGTGGCATTCACAAGAGCCATCGTGATACATCAAAAAAGCACATTATCATGTGATTCAAGAGCTACATAGTGACAGATGAAATGACAAAGCACAATCCAGACCAAACTAGTTGAACATGTTCAATATATTAGTGATCACACAGACATATGTACAGTGTCTGCTAACAGACTTCAATAGCCAATGAAATTTACCTTTTCAGGATTTGACAACATGCCCACCACATCAGTGCAGCCAAGATGGTCTCAATACATACTTATCCACTAATGTGACTGTTACTGTAAATATTTCATGTGAACCTGACATGAAAAAGGACTTTGTGACCTCATATGTTAAGTTCATGCTGCTGCAGCTGAAAGTGTCTACATTTGATATGATCCTGATATGTTACACATTACAATAGAAAAAAGCTGAATGGCATCAATGTTTCTATTGCAAAATCTAAAAACAAAATGAAGATTCATTTTGAAACTGCGACATGTTTGAAATGAGCATTAGTGTGGTTACAAACACAGAAAAAATGATTACTTTGTTACTACTGTAGAACATCCATGGATATGCAATGATAATACGCACCAAGATTTTCTGATATATGAAAATAATAGAAGAGAGGCGAGCCAATGACTCCACAGAATCTGTTATTTTTTTATATCAGGACACCTCTGAGTTAATTCTTTTGATTTCACCAACAACAGAATCTGTGTCCAAATGGTCATTCAAAGTTTGTGTTTAGACATTTTAACACACAGGCAGGTCCATTTCACCATTCAGCATCAACTGGTAACATAGCACAAAGTGAAGTATTGTTACTATGATTACCTTTTTAATGTACCTTGGGTATTAATTTAGAACTGTTGACCTGGATTATGTGTAGACACCTACTAGCCAATTAGAAACCAATAGTTTCTGTGGCCATGGTAGTATTATGAAAAAACAAAAAAAAATACAATTACAGTATGTTGGTGGCAATTTGGAATTGATGGTGAAAACGCTGTAGTGTGAAGAGAGCCTCACGGACTAACCTGAGTACCAATGAGCAGGTATGGAACACTGGGTGCATATTCTTGCAGCTCAGGTACCCATTCCTCTCGCACGTTCTGGAAACTGGCAGGGTTAACCACTGAGAAGCAGATGAGGAAGACATCGGTCATTGGGTAGGATAATGGCCTCAGGCGGTCATAGTCCTCCTGGAAAAGGAGGATGGTATTTGTTAATGTTGACATTTGAGGTCATGGAGGGAAAGTGTGAGGGTCAGGATGATGTGAGGTGAAGGGACCCGGGAGCAGACAGACATTATCATTTCCATTTTTTTTTCTTCAACATCTGTGAAATTATTATTCATGAATTGTTAAAGTGTATGAAAGATGAGCTCCAAAAGCAGACACACACTTTTACTCCTCTTACTGGAGTCGCGACAGGAGAGTTGAGAGAGAGAGAGAGAGAGAGAGAGAGAGAGAGAGAGAAGAGCTAACTTTTTACTGTGCTTATCTCAAGGTTTCAGCCAGCCAAGCTGTTCAGCTGTTTAATACGAATGATGAGCAATTTTAACTACATGTACAAATAAAGGCAAATAGCAAGAGAAAAGAGTGTGCAGAAGATGAACGTTTGCCAATCTTTAACTCTCCTGCTCTCTCTTTTGACGGAGATGAAAATAACTACTTCTCATTTACAGTCTTTTAACATGAGACACTGAAAACCAGACACACTGCCATGTCTCATATCTGTGATGTAAATGGCTAATTCACAGACACAAGACTGTCCTTTGTGAACTAAATCAACTGCTCGCTTGTCCTCACCAAAGATAAACCCTTTTGACAGAGTCCAACTTGCACACAGATGAATATTCATCACCCATCTCACTTATGATGGCAGATGTTCTCTGAGAGATGCCTGCACACATAGGGTCAGTGCTCTGCAGCTAGCTTAACAACACACAGAATCAATGCATCTCCAGTAATTAGATATGACCAAACTGGACTAACTCAGACTAAGTGAATCAATCTTCCTTTCTTTTCTGGGGAATTTATTGTCAGCATCCCTGGAAATCAAAGCAAATTGGATACAGTGTCCCACTGTGAGAGATTTTTAAAAAGTCTTGAACAGCCAATCGCTGGCACGACCGACTCTCATTCCAGTGCCTTTGGCTAGTCTCTACCACATACACAACAACACAGACTAATGTGACTGAACTGCTACACAACAACCTCAAAGACTACTCATTCTCACACAAACAAGCTCTGGAAAATAGTTATGCAAATGAGCAGAATATCTTGACATTCTCCAAACAGCTGTAGAACAGCCATAAAAAGGTGCCATTTCTGTTCAGCGTATAATGAATTTAAAATATACTGACTTTGATTTGAGTAGATGATGAAAACACAGCAAACCAATCTTCACACCTGTCCTCACACTGTGTAGAAGATGGCTCAAACTGCTCCTTATTGATTCATAAATTCTATAAACCTTCTTACTTCTAAACGAGCACAGTATTTCATTAGTTTTAAAATGACCTGGGTCATACAGGATATGCAGCTAACTCTGAGCTGCTGTATTAATCAGATTGGTGGGGATTGTCACATAGGAGAACTGAGAGACAGAAACTTTTAACAAGTACAGTCATTTTAGTTACTTTTCTGTGCCTGACAGCTTGCCTGACTCTTGAATTTCCTGATGCAGTAAGCCAGTTAAGAACCAACCGTCTGGTTCGTGAAGCAAAAAAGGATGATTTGCAAACATTATGAGAAATAGTCTGCATTTTGTTGTTAAATTTGGATTGAGGTGAGATATCATTAGAAGCTTGACATGTTGTATAAAATTTGCTAACGCTACTATGTTTGAGCTCATATATTATGTGTCACTTGAGGTAAAGCATACTGTAACAGTGTTCATGTGTGCATGTGGGTGTTCATGGCCTTTGCTCTCCTTTTGCACAAGTGAATCCTCCGACCCATCACATAAAAAGAAACAGTGTAAACCACTCAGCAGTTTACTGTAAACAGGCTCGAAGGTTCCCAGGAGACCAACAATATCTCTATCTGTCACACTGTTTCCTCAGTACAAACCTGACACGTTACACAAGACAGTGTGCCCACTAGCCGCTCAATAGTGTGTCTCAGAGTGTCACCCTCATAGCTCAGTGGGTAGAACATGGTCCTATTACTGCCAAGGTTTGATTCCTGACGAAAAATCTTTAGGCTCTATGGATAAAAGTTTCCAAAAAAAGGGCATATGTTTTATTAGAACACTTCAGTGCAGTTCACTGTATCACAAACACATTGCTTTGTCCTTCCCAGTCAGGAGTGTAGAGTGAATATTATGATCAGCAGAAGGAAAGAGAAATGCCTGAAATATAAACAAGTGAGAGTGGGTTTGTGTGACTGTGGAGACTATTTAGATCCTATTCATGATAAGATCTCTCAATACATGTCCATACATTTCCACCAGGGTGAGGTTTTTCCTGTGCTCCTGTGTGAGCTCAGCTCTATGAGTGTGCATTGTTGACTCAGTGGCAGATGAGTGCTATGATATGAGTGAGTCACTCCTCCTCCAGCCTCCCTTTCTCTTTTTCTCTTTCTCCCATTCTACTCCTCTCCCCTCCTCAGGGCTCTATAAACTGGCTATGACAACGGAGTCAGAGACGCCTGCTCTAACATGGCCGCTGGGTAGGAACACAAGCCCAGACACAGACACTCCTGTTCAGAGTTCTTTCTCTGATCTGCATTATGCATAGCTGGATTTAACCTCAGGAACAAATAAAATGTAATTTATCCTCATATACAGTATATTCAGCTGGTTCTTTAATGGTGATTAATGACCATTCAATCAAAGCTCTAGCACTGATGCATGCTGTTCATGCCTGTATGGAACATCACGTCATACCCTGTTACAAAATCTGCCAGGTTAATGCTGCCTTGCTTAATGGCAATAGCACATAAATGCTCATGAATCATTAGATGCCATTATCTGCTCAAGTCTTATTGTTCCATCACCAAAATATATCACTTAAGGTGGTAGAGATGATCTGGCTTAAATGTTACTAAATGTTGATTCAAAAAAGATCTGGAGTCACATTACATTACTTATGCTGTGTACACTAACCAATAAGCAGATCCATCTTTGTTAACAGATTTTTAAGTGTGGCATGATGTTCTGTAGCTAATAGCAGCTATTAGGATTACTCCACACTTTCTCATCTCAAGCACAAAGTGGGAGATGATGCATGTCTGCAACATTTCTGTTTCACTGTGGATACACAGCTGAGTGGCATCAAGCTACCAAATGGGTAAATTTGTAGTAAATTTTCAAAACTCCTGAGTTCCCCCCTCCAGCGTTTCCATGGGTACAGCAGCACTTAACATCCACTTCCTGTTTCCTTCTACTCCTCCTCTGGCAGCATGGCTAGATTTTCATGAGTGCAGCAGTAGCAGCAGCAGCAGGAGGAGAATGAATGAATAAGTAAAGACTTTCTCTTCTGTTCCCTTGTCACATTCAGCAAAACAGACTTCGCAGAGCTTCCATATGGAATAATGCAATAGGCACTGCCTGAGGGAGTGACGTGGCAGCTTCCAGAAAATAGCAGGCAGAGAAGCGGTATCAACAGCAGACAAAGAGCAGTGTCATTCAGCTCAGTGCAGAGCCATGATTATATACTGTAGCTCTGACATGTAACACCGACGTCACAACATAGAGTCACATCCGATAAGGGCACGACAACAGTGTGTCTGTACAGATGCTGTTACCCTTGTGGAACTGCAAAGCATTGTGGGAGCTCCAGCCATGCCAGGAATATAAATATTAAAGAGTGCTTGAAGCCAGTAAAACATGTATGGGGCAGATCAGAAGTGGGGAAAATGCAGAGAATTGTGGATTAAAGAAAGAGAGAGAAAGAGGAAGAGGGAAACACAAAGAAAGATAAAGGAAAATGAAACTAAGAGGGACGAGGACTGTATTTATCCAATTTATGGTTAACACTACCCCCTTCTCCTACTCCTCTTCCTCCTTCCTCACTTTATTTGGTTTTCCCCCATCTGTCTCTCTCTCTTCCTCTTTCTCAGTCTCCCTCTCTCTTCCTCTCCTTCTTGCAGCCTCTCTCTTTCTCTTTCTCTCTCTCTCTCTCTCTCTCTCTCTCTCTCTCTCTCTCTCTCTCTCTCTCTCTCTCTCTGTCTTTGGGGCGCTTTGATCAGATGCTGAAGCTATAAACATTACCAGCTGGCCTTGTGCTCCACATAAAGAGGTCAGCCGAGTTGGGGGCGGAGGGGCTACATTTGAAGAGCGGTAACTCTACTCTCAGCGGCTGACGGTGCCCAAGGCAGCCAACGGTAGACATCTGGGGGAACTTCTCCATTTCACAGACACTCTGAATCAGCTAAAAACAAACCATCCACTGACACACACACCCAATCAAACACGCCAGAATAGACAATGAGGTTGTGTTCCTCTTTTCACAACAGAATAGTAAATCTACTGCCATCTGTTTTCAAGAAAGCCGTCACAGGTAGACGTTTGGGTGTGAATCAGAGGCAAGAACAAGAGAACTAGGGGGGTTAAGATTTACCATTCATTGACTTTTACATTTAGCATTCATGAATGAACAACAATGGAATGGCTGAATATTCCCCAGTCGACCTTTTAGTACATAGGTTCTACTTTCCAATGAAGGGATCAAATTTCAGATTGTGACTTAACTGGGCTTCACACAGTTAAATCTAGGTCTGAGGAAAGTGTTAACTATTCTGCAGTTGACATCAGTACAGTTTTAGGTTCTGGAACAACATGGGGCTAAAGGTCTTGGAGCAGAGAACGAGTGCACCACCGCTGACTGAATATGACGAGTCACGGCACTTGCAACAGTGAAGCCTAAGAAGGTCCAAACTCAATCTGTTTGCTTTTAACCTTGGAATGCAGAGCAAATATAAAACTGTATTTGAAAGCCCCATCTATAAAAACACATCAGGGAATAATTGAGGACTAATGTTCCCAGATGTATGTGTTTGGTTAAATTTATCACACTGACCAAAAACAACAGTCTCTTATTTTGCCCCTAAAATGTAACCCAATAAAAAAATGGATTTGGAAGTTATGGCGGCAAAGGATGCAGGGCCTTTGTCATATCATCCTGGCACCCCTTAACGCATTTGGGTTTGTTGTATGTGTTTACATCCATGCCTCTAATTGTGTGTGTGTGTGTGTGTGTGTGTGTGTCCCTGTCTGTGTAAATGGGCTCCTCTGCTGAGTGGAAACATTATTGTGCGTGTATGTGTAAGCCAAAGCATTTTCAGTACAGTTTTGACTCTTAACCATTGAATGGCACATTGTAAAGAAAAAGCCCAGGCATTAGGCAGCCCTATTAACAAAACTGTGACATCACTACTGGACATAGGAGCCCTGTTCTCAACATAATAGAACTATTGAAGCCCCTTCACTACCATCACTGTCCATAGCACACCAGACTTTGGCAGTAAACCCATGCGCAAAAACCATCACCTGTTGCAGCTTAGTGTCTGGCCTGAAAATGAAGCCTGTGGGTGTGTTGGAGGCACCATTGGATAGTTATTGGTCCCTGGAGCACATGGGGAAACCGAGAGAGAGAGAAAGAGAGAGAGAGAGAGAGAGAGAGAATGGATGTGTGAGTGTCCTTGACATGCTTGGCACCTGGCCAGAGTAAAAAATAAACTGTACCTGACCAGCTGTGTCATACAGTCCCAACAAGTACTGCTTTCCACCAACGCTGACACTCACTGCAAGGAAATAACAAAGAAGGAGAGAGAGTGAGGTGGGNGGTCGGGGTCCCCTACCCTTCTGCTGCTATGAAGAAGGCAAACAAGTGGTTTTGATTATGGCAACAGATGCAAGCCAATGCAGTTTGAGAAAGAGTGGCAACGGAAACAGTGAATTCTACTCAGACATAATTCAATATCTGCTCAGATTATTTTTTTAAACATATCTCTAAATTTAGACCTTATTCTAAGAGATCATCATCACCTTAAGGTGTATGTTGTAAGTACGTGTTATGACGGAATAGGAGTCTTATAGTGTTCCTACCTGCATAGTGATCAAAGACCGTGGGCACATACTCCTCGGGAAAGGCGTCATTGGCATAGCTCATCAGAAGACACGTTTTACCCACTGCACCGTCTCCGACCACGACGCATTTTAACATGATAGTACCGGTTCCGTTAGCCATGATCCCGACCTTACCATCATCATTATCCGCTCCCCGATGCCCTGTTGCCCTGTTTCCCCTGTTTCCGACAACCTCCTCCTCCTACTGCCAATTCTGCTGCTGCTGCTGGGCGGTGATCCCGTGCGGCGGGCATCACCAGCGTCGGAGGCGGACTGCGCGGCGCACCGATACGGACTGGAACTGCATCTTTCTTCCCTCCTCCCCGCCGGTTACGGTACTCCCAAATTTGGCCGTGAAGGAGTTCCCCTTTCCACGGCAGACAAATGCACAAATGCACAAATGGACCTAGTGTTAGGAGGTCTTAATACGGGTTTCCCAAACCGACAATCGACCGTTTTCTCCAGAAGGTGCGCAGCCGCCACTCGTGTAACTGCCAGTCCGCCGTGCCCTGCCCTCGCCCCGGTGCGCCCCACGCCTGAGCTCTCTGGCCCTGGTGCACTGTGCTGGTGAACAAGGTGGGCGAGTTTGCCGGAGAGGCGGAGCTAGGATTTAAAACCAAGGGGCTCTGGATAAATTATACTTCCCCTGCTGGGCTTTTGTGGAGCTTGATATTCGAGAACTAGTCTTATAGTAATCCTATCATAAACATGAGGATAATCTAATATCAAAACTATTAGTCTTTATAGGGATGTTACAGTAGCCAGCCAATATCCTCAAGTTACCACAAGCTGCCAATGAGTAGGACTACCACACACCCTGTAGGGCCTTCTGTGACTATTACAGTAATACTAATATTAATAGGTCTAGAAGCAGTAATAGTAAAATAGATTATATAAGATCACCAAGCCAAATATCATGGATACAATAAGCAAATGGGAAAATTCTAAAATCATTATAGGAGTGTCATATAACTAAAAAGTACAGTAAGATCACCATGGAGTACCATAAGTCCCTAAATTATTATTATAGTGATATACAGTATATTGTGTTTTTTTTCTGTTGGGAGGACATCAGCTAACATTTACACATCTCATTCCACTGTAAATGAATAACTTGTAACACAAAACAATACAACCCACCATTTGTTTGAATTTTAAAATGGATGACTTTCTTATATTTATTAGTACATTACAAGCCACACAGCCTTTAAGTCTAATTCTGTCGTAAACAATCAGGTTCTAAATCTGGAGTACTCTGTGCCTGCTTTTCATATGACTCTGTGGTTGAGGAGATGAGTGCGATCCAGGCTTAATACCATACTTGTGTGAGAGTGTGTCTGTGTGTGTGTGTAGGAGATGGATAGATGAGATATGTGAGGTGTGGACTGGAGAGCTGCAGATGGAGACGCTACAGGAGGAGGTACGTGTTTGTAAGAGACAGAGAGGAGATACAGAGATCTCACCTCTGTGGTGCAGTTGGCCAGGTGTGCACTGTCTCCTTGAATTAATACATTCATACCCATCTTAAGTAAGTCTCAAGACTCAACAAATGGGAAGGAATGATGATACACGCACACACACACATACAGAGTCTCTCGGTCAGATGTCTAGGTCAAATATTCCGAAAGTGAGAGCCCAGAACTGCAGGGAGGCTAAGAAGGTTCTCAGGAATCTTTAAGTAAAACAATGAATAATTACATTTTTCAGAGAGAAGCATTTACGATTTAAAACTTTGCTTCATATACCACATTTGTTTAGATATCCTTGAGTTTCAGAGAGAAATATGTGAATCAGTTACTCATATCCAATTCACCGTGAAATCCATACAACTATAACTGCACAACATTCACCATCTCATTTAAACAGTCATATTTTATATCATAAAAGAAGACAAAGACATTAACATTACCTTGCATGACGATAAATATAGTCTTAAACGTTGCTTTTTTTGAAATGACAAATATGTGATGTTACTTTTGATTTTTGTGTTGCTGAATCAGCTGAATACATGTTTCATTGAAAATTTAAGTGATAATGGAGTTAGAGCTGTATGGATTAAACTGTATGAAAACATATGACAGACATTTAATTGTAAACTGACCTTATACAAAAATCACTGACAGTATACATGAAAATTAAAAAAAAGAGAGAGAGATACATGCAGGATATGAAAGAAAATATCTGTAGACCATTGTGAATTTCCATATTTAAAGAAAAAATAAAAAAAATAAAAAAATAAAATTCTCTGTCTTGCTATAGGCTGATCTTTTGGTTGATGATCCCTAGACGGGTGTGAGTTGCCCAATCAGCTGCAGGGGGCAGGGCTCAGGATTCTTCTGCTATTATCACATTTGACAGCTGCTGCAGCAACTCACATGACCAAACAACAATTACCTCATACGTGTAGTCCTCCTGAAAAAAACAAACAAAAACCTAACATGTAGTACTCTTCCTGAAGGTGCTGCATTAGACACACAGCTCCTCATGATTATCTGGGCAGCAACAATATGATTGCTGCTAAAATAAATAAAACTAATGGAATCCTGGGATGATTGTTGTATAATTGTTATTCATTTGTGCAACAAAGACTCCTACATCAATAACTGTTGTATTACCCAGCATTCCCAGAGAATGAAAAAGGCAAACCACCAGTAATTTGTTTATATAAACGCTAATTAATATCTTTACAAAACATAAAGAATACTCTTTAAATGTTGATCATTTTGATGCACTCTATGTGATGAAAATGATGACAAGGTGGAAAAAAATATAATTTTAAAGATTCTTATGGGAAAAAATTAAGGGTATAGTAAAGAATATTATGTCTAAGATTGATAAAAAAAAAATATTAACACATATATAGATAAAATGTGTTTAGGTGTATTTGGCGTCTTCTACATTTCATACTTTATAATATCTTCCTATCATATATTGATCATACTTTATTCCTAAATTGATTTATATTGTAACTATCCATCAGTTCATTTACGTGGTCACTATATCATCCATACTGATGTGATAGTAGCTTTATCTTAAACTTGTTTAATCCTGTACAAACCTGTAGTGTATGTGTAATACTTCATAAATGACATCATATTGTTATTATATTTCTGTAGGCAATTATCTGTGTAAAAATCTGTTTTTAGTTGGGGACATTTTGTGAAATACACATTTGTCATATCACACCTTTTGTTCGTGCTGTCTATGAAGGTTATTAGGTTGATATACTGTGTGTTAGTGCTGCAGCTACCGAAAGCCTTTGCTGCTCTGGAGTTCATTAGTGAGCTGCTGACCTTATTTCCCATGTGGATGACATTTAATATCAACTGTCTATTTCTGTAGCAGCCGCGTTTAAAAGTGCACACACAATAAAATATATTGGTTTGTAGCATTCTACATCTCAGCATATTCAGTGTTCGTGTAAATACAAAGACATTCCTGTTCCCATTACGTATCCTCATCAGACACTGAATCACATTTAAACTGAAATGAAACTGTTCTTAACTGGACACTGAACATAAATCAAAATTAAACACATATGCAGTAGTAGTATAGGATTACATCAGTCTATTTCCAGAGGACTGCTGTCTGTCCAGCAAGTGGTTTGCTCCTCTATTTTCAGAAAGGCAAACAAATGCAAGAGCTCTTTAATCCCATGTCTCCTATCAAGTTCCTACATAATATCTTACACTGTATAGCACGTATGGGCAGACACGTGCACACACACATACACACATCAACCTCCCTTTTACTGATCAACATCAATCATAGCCTGGATGTGCCAGCTGAAGATGAGCCAGAAGACGAGAGAGAGCATGCAGTGCAATCACAAAGCTCTCAGATGAGCTACTAAATTAGAGCGTGTGGCTAGCATTGACTCCCTGGGAGGGTTTAGTTAAATTACAGGCCATATTTTTAGTAAAGGCGAGGCTTTATACCCTGGACGTGCCAGCAGCTGAGGACCATCACTCATATGTCTGCCTGTCATCCATTTGTTCAACACTGGAGCTGTGAACGCATGTGTTTGTATGTCTTAATGTGTGGGCCTGTAAAGCCCCTTTGAATCATTGTATGTGATATTGGGCTATACAAATAAAATTGACTCAAAACCTTACAATGTTTCTTGAGAAAGATTAAAATTAGGAAACTAGAAATAGAATTTTATATTGCTTTATGTGTGCATGTGTGTGTGTGCATGCACTTGTCTGTAATTGTGTCTGTCAAAATGGTTATGTTTTCATTCATGTTTGATGTATTTGTACATAAATTTATAGAATATCTCAAAAATGTCTGAATCTCAAAAAAGTGTGTATCTGTGTCTGTGTCTGTGTGTCCTTATGTATGTGAGATAGAGACAAGCAGATACAAGCTGACAAACAGTATGTGCATGTAAAAGCTGTCAAAAGGAGAATGCGGATCATCTAAGAAATGTTGAAACGTCATAGACACCTCAAAACAAACACCACACACACACACACGCACGCACGCACACACGCACACACGCACGCACCACACACACACACATACACATTACACAACCCACATCACATGAACTACTCAGCTGATTACTAGACGACAACATGTCTGGTAATAGGCTAATGGATGAAGAGGATGGAAGAGAAGAGGATTATTTTGTCCTGAAGCCCTGAAACACATGATAAAACTCATGATGTTGCTGACAACTTGTGATCCACAAAGACTTTATCTCAACCAAAAGGTTATGTTTTTTCTGTAAGCTATTGTTTGCATTATTCTAAATTTATTAACAGTTCAAACATTATGAAATTCATAGTTCAGTGTCATTAAATTCTTTACTTACAACAAACAGAAAGACAGAAATCAGTGAATATTACTGTAATTTTGTTTTAAAAAGCACGGTTTTGGCTATTGGAGCTTTAATTAAAACTACTAGAAACAGCATTGGCCTTCAGGAGTTAGTCAAAGCTTACTTTGGCTTATTGCTGTTATTTTGTCTTCTGTCAGCTGGTTGTGTCTGATGTTGAGTATATTCTGGTGAACACCTGCCCTGCACATCAGAGGCCCACAGTCTGTGACATTTCCTCTGCTGAGCTATCTTTAGTCTGTAAAGCATGTTGGAGAGCCACATCCCCTCTTGTGTCCTGCTCTATTGTATGTTTTTCTGGGGGCAGGAACCCACACCAGACACAAACAAAAAGACAACACCCTTCCTCTCTTCTTGAGGATGAAGGCAAGAGGCCAAAACAGCATAAACACTGTAAGCGCATATCACTGTTGTGGGAAACAGAGTCAAGCCTTAAGCATGACATCCTGTGTTCTGTTTGTTTGTTTTTTTTTTCCATTGTGTGTTTGATAGAGAATTATGAGTTGGAGTCAACAGGTCAGGATAGAACTCAGGGATATTTGTTGGCAAAAGGTTAAAAAAAAGATATCTGTACTTCTTTCCATCCCCATGGAGCTACGTTGCACATCAGGATCGTCATATGATCATGTTGTCAGACTGGGGTCAAGGACTCACATTTACCTCAGTCTACCTGGAGTACTTGAACATCTAGGGAAAGGTGAAATGAAGGACTTTTGAAATAAGGTTGCCTTTTCTATAAATATTAAAATCATGAAAAAAAAGTCTCTGATTCTAAAACCAAAACAGTGGCCCTTCAATGACAACTGTCAACAAATAAATAGCCTAAAAACACTTTCAGTCCAAATCTGAATTTATTACATGAATTCTGAGGAAAAATACACTCTGGTGGTCATTGTTCCATAACACACATATATATATGTATTATTCTATTTATATGAGGGGGAAAAAAAGAAAAGGTCAGAGTAGTTAATGACTAGATCATTTTCAAGACAGAAGTTAATTCAAACCTGCAGCAAGTCTTCATCAACAGAAGACCACAGCAAACAGAAATCATCTTGTACTGACTCACAGACTCCATCTACTGGCTGTATTATGGTACATGACCTACTTCCCCTCCTAGCATGAGAGCAAATCTGTCACATATGGATAATAGAGGAATTCATTTTATGGATTTTAGCTCGGTTACCTTCACCCTGCAGTTAGGACAATTCCCTTCAATCCATGCTGTCTGCAAATTAATCCAAAGTAAATTCTTAGATTAAATGAGGAAAGGAAAAAAAGTTAATATTTATTACCATTTATTTATTTGTATAAAAGTGCATAAAATTATATAACAGAGAATATCAATAATAAATACTTAAATAATGCATTGACATAAACAATGAAATAACGATGGAATTAAACACATTTTAGGGTTATATTTTTATACAAAATATGGATTCTATCCATATTTTGTATGGCACTTGGCTCCTTTTGTACACACACATATCAGAAACAATAATAAACATTTAAATAACACATATAATCATTAAAGGTCCATTTTTACACCCTTATCCACTGGTCATCAACAAAAAGCCATTTTCTCCTCAGTGGAATTGCTATCCAGTCCCTCTCCTCCCCACCAATCCTCATCCAGCTCCATCAGAATGTCCTTCAGGGAAAGCTCCGGCAGCGGGGCATGTTGGACCAGCCCCAGATGCCCGGACTCTCTGCAGTCTTCCAGAGCAACCCCATTCCAGGAATTGTCCATCTGGGAGTAATGGCCTTCTTGTGGTGTACTCTTCTCCCGATTGCCCTCCCAGTATCCAGAATCATGGGTGTCTGGGGTGGAGGAATGGGAGGTGGAAGCTCTGCAGGGTGTGTAGAGCTGCTGCTCTGTTGATCCAGGGTACAGGAAGGATGCTCCCTGGCTTGGGCTCATGCTGCAGTTTCTCACATCCTGTGGAGAGGGGTACCACAGTGTTGGGACTGGGGGAGTTTGGCTACTTGGCTGGGACCGGCCGCTTCTCAAGGGTGGGGTGAAACTGCTGCCCAGTGGTCTGGCCTTTTGGAGCCCACACATGGAACCATAGTGTCCATGTTCTTCGAGGGTGGAGTAAGATGGAGGACACTGTCTGTAGAAGTAGGCTTCCTCCATCTCTTTCTTCACCTGGGTGTCGTAGGCTTGTTGGGGGTCCTGAGGTGGTAAAGGGACTGAAACAACCTGCAGGCCGTTGTTGGCTACATTGTGGAGTGGAGTAAGAGTGTCCTGAGCAGAGCTATCAGACTGCCACAGTGCTTTCTTTGCTCCTTTGACCTTCAGGGTCCGAGCTCTTCTGTTCTGAAACCACACCTGGACAGGAAAGAAAGAAAGAAAGAAAGAAAGAAAGAAAGAAAGAAAGAAAGAAAGAAAGAAAGAAAGAAAGAAAGGGCAATCTTCAAATAAAATCAAGACAGATAAACAGCAGATTTTTCATTTCTGTGTGTCTGTTAATCATTTTCTGGTCAAACAGGAACCAGCGGAATAGACAGAGAGAGAGAGAGAGAGAGAGAGAGAGAGAGAGAGAGAGAGAGAGAGCGAGAGAGAGAGAGCCCTGAGCTAATTGTTGTCAGCTGCCAGAGTCTTTTGTACAGTCCATTACTTCAAACACTAGCCTGATAAAAAGAGCTTGTGTCATCTTTAAAGATAAAAAAAGTAAACTGATAGGATGATGGCAGTATTAGGATGCATTTGAAAACAGAGCCATCCTTATGACAACAAACCACTGTACAAACTGTGTGTGTGTGTGTTTGTTTTACCCACATGTCCTCAAATATGTACCATATCTATGTACAAAGCCACACACGTGTGGACGTTGTGTGAATTTCCCCCTAAAACTGTATCAAGAGTCTCCAATTAAAGATAATGTTAAGTTTATTGCACTGACAATGTCACTGACATAACAGTTTAATTTGCATTATCAAGATGCTAAAAGTGAATAAATCAGGTGTTCAGCATGCCACAGTCATTAATTGAGCAAGACTGCAGGATGCCAAAACATTAAGATGGTGCATTATTTATTTATTTATTTATTTATTTGCAGAAGATAGTGAAAGGCAACAAGGATAACACCCTTCTGATATGAGGTAGTATGGTGTGGCTTTACCTGGATGCGTGACTCTGGGAGGCCCGTGGTCTGGGATAGGTTCTCTCTGAGGCTGATCCCAGGGTACGGGTCAGTTTCAAAGGTGGCACGCAGGAGCTCTACGTGTTCTTTGGAGAAGCTGGTCCTCTTTCTGCGGCTAGCGCTGCGAGATGACCCCGCGCTGGAGGCCACAGGCATGGTATCATCTGAGGGAAGTGAAGGCAGCAGGTTTCAGGCTCTCTCTCCAACATTTGTTTTTTTTCCCCCCCATTTATTCATCTGTTCTACATAACATCCTTGCAGTACAGCTGAACTACAACTGCTACTAAACGTTACATCTCATTAATTATACAGACAAACAATACTGAATATCAGAATCAGAAATCTTTTTTTTTTTTAATTTGTCAAGTACAAGTACGCAAGGAATTTCTCTTGGTGCGTGGTATCAGAAAACAAATAATATGAGTATAAACAATATGTACAGATAAAAACTACAATATGTACAGAACAAAATACAATAAGAAAAAAGTAATAAAATAAAAAAGTAAATGTGCAAACAGGCAAACAATATTGCACCAACAGTGAACATGTAAACATAAGCAAATATAATGTAAACAGGTAGAGGATATTGCACCAACAGTGGGTATGCAAACATAACCAGTAAAAATTGTAATAAATAAATAAAGTGTAGGTGAGAAATTACTGTGAAAAATGACATTTAAGTGAACAGTAACAGTGAATGTGGTGGTGATTTGACATAGATGTTGATGCAGCAGAGAGTCCAGTGATCTACATATTATTTACTGTTCACAGCATGCATCGCACTGTCTCCAAATTTAAACACATCCCCACACTTAACACCAAGGGAAATTGTTGGATGCTAATTGAAGTTTGTGAATAAAGTCTCTAATTTACCTGACACTATGGTTTCTGATAATCTGCGCTTTCTGTTGAAATTGTTTCTATTTCTTTCCTCATATTGCACCTGGGTCTAATATTTGCAAATTCTTTTCAAGATTTTAGTTTTTTTGGCCTACTAAGTGTTGAGCTATAGTGCCACAGGCAACTCAAAGACAAAAATTATCATCCAGTTTAAGCGGCTTTTCTGTTATTGGTAAATTACCTGACACTACCCAAGTCGTTGGGATAAAAGAAGACTCGTGGTGTTAGGGAATCTGCTGTAATTTCATTAATGTGCTCCAAGCAGGTTAAATAAACACTGATAATTTTCACCTAGAGTTGGGTCAAATATGGACAATTTACAAAAAGCTGCAGGTTATGAATATAGGAAACTTAATAGACTATTGTATTTATTTATTTATTTATTTATTTATTTTTGCTGATCTTATAATTCAGAAACCCCTGCAGATTACATATACAGTGTGTGTATATATATATATATATATATATATATATATATATATATATATATATATATATATATATATGTATATAAGTGGCACTTACCAATGCTGGCGTCCTTCCACATTGCAGCACTAAAATAAAGCTCTGGGGACCAAATTAATTTCTAATGGGTGACAGAGTATAGAATTGAAGTATGTTCCTTCACTGTGAATCTGTCTGCTGTTTGCATCAGGGTACCTTATATATCGATCAACTGAGAGCCCAGAAGGCCATAGTAAGCCCTCCCCAGGAAAGGTGCTGATTATGTAACAAATGTGGGGTGGGGTACATTTTATCTTTGAGGGTTGTTGGTTAAGAAAGGTATTCTGATCAAAGTGCCTTCCCCTCCATCCCCCCATTATCACCTAATCCCTATCAAAGTAATGGCAAGGCCATTGGCACATGAGCGTGACACACTGCACAAGCATTTTGGGACAAAAGAAAGAAACTACTTTACTACTCATCGAAACTACTTTATGATGAAAGAAGACAAGCAACACTTTTACACTGCAATAATTCATGCATATGTTTATGTTTGCATTATGCTTTTTTTTTTAACATGGTGAAAATATGATATATCATATATTATAGCCATTATATCAAGAGTGACCCCAAAGCTGGTAATTCTGTTTGCATGTAAAATGTTATTCTTAACTCATGATTTATGACTTTTTATCTGTGTTGATAATTTAATTGTGAGTGTGTGCATGTGTGTGTGTGTGTGTGTGTGTGTGTGTGTGTGTGTGTGTGTGTGTGTGTGAGAGAGAGAGAGGGTCAGGTATTGTTTGCAAATGCTTTATTTTCCTCTTGTTAATGAATACTAGGTACATTGTGCATGTGATGCATTTTTCATGTTTCATATATTGATGATGTGAAATGGCAGGATGTAAAGTGAGCAGTGTAACATTATATTTTATTACAAATGCATATTCTATTTCAACATTTTTATTTATCTTAAATTTGGGATTATATTTTCATCTCTTCAGGTCAGGTTTGGCTAGTGAGGGTCACCTGATGAGTGTTAAGTACAAACATTAGCAGCTTTGCCAACTGTTGACCATTAATCAGCTAACAATAGATTTAAAGAAATATTAACTCATAGGTTGTACCCAATGCAAAGTAGCATTATGGGCTGAAGATGATCAGCTGCTCCTGTTTTCTTCATATGCAAAGCAGCTCTTTGCTATCACAAGACACAAAAACAAAGACAGGTAATTATTCAGTGATTAATTGGACAGTTAGGTCATACCACACACACACACACACACACACACACCCAGCAGCCTCATTACAATGATTAGCTGTGTCAAAGTGTGTTGCAGCATATCCAGGCCTTGACCAAGCCCTATGCGGATGCAGTGACCTTTGACCTCAATAGGTCAAATCTTTCTCCTTTGCTGTGACATATTCATTTCGATTCGATTTGATTCGATTCGATTNCAATAGGTCAAATCTTTCTCCTTTGCTGTGACATATTCATTTCGATTCGATTTGATTCGATTCGATTCGATTTGATTTGATTCGATTCAATTCAATTCAATTCAATTCAGTTCAATTCAATTCAATTCAATTCAATTCAATTCAACTTTATTACAGTAATCCCACATTTGTTACTAAGGGCAACATATCAGCACATAAAACAGAAAAAAATAAAACAAGAAACATCATAACCATAACAATAATAAAATAAAAAGCCCATTAAAACATGATTACTGTAAGAGGCTGGAAAAAACTAAAAGTGATCTTTAAAATATTTAACAGCAGCTGGAACAAAGGACTTCGTTAATTGTTCAGTAGAACATCGAGGTATCACTAATCTTCCACTAAATGTACTTCTAAGGCTATTAAAAAATTGTACAGTGGATGATCTTTATGCTATGTTATCAGAAAACAACCATATAGTCAATTAAACATGTTTAATATTTGTCTTTGGGGATGTCTTATTCTCTTATGTGTTCATGTATTCACCATTCACCACAGTTTTGACCTCTGATCTCTTTTCTGTTAGTTGTGTGGTAGGGATTTCCAAACTGAGGTTTTATTCTTTGGTTACACTCTCCACATCAAGCACATCAGCTTCATACAGTATAATGACAAATATTCACAAAGAGTAAGAAAAATTAATTTGCAAAAACAAATAATTCTTATTAATTAAAAAAAAAAAATCATGTTTTATTATTCTGCATTCCAAGCCAAATAGATGTTGGGTCAAATAAAATTAAAAAAAAATCAAGAAACCTATGTAACCTACAGTTTTTGATTGATAATCAGTGCTTGAAGTGACCCAGTACTCACCAGGACGCAATACCAGGACCTCTGTGATTTTCATTTCAGAGTACCAGGACATTTTCAGGAGTACCGGAACCTCTCANAGGACCTCTGTGATTTTCATTTCAGAGTACCAGGACATTTTCAGGAGTACCGGAACCTCTCATAAATGTTCTGTACTCTACTGTAAAACAACTCAGAGGAAAACAGCAAATAGCAAAGATTGCAGCCAGATTAATTAAATTGGGGGCTGCATATTTATATATACCAGGGATGGGCAACTTTGATGAGGACAGGGGCCAATAAAATTTCATTCTCATGGTCAAAGGGCCNCAGGGATGGGCAACTTTGATGAGGACAGGGGCCAATAAAATTTCATTCTCATGGTCAAAGGGCCACATATTAAAGGGCCATACCACCCATTTTGTATGTTTGAGCCTAATATATTCAGTTTTCATACACATAAGGTTACTGACAATCATTTCCCAAAAGATAAAACCATATTTCAACTTTTCTGGTATTTTGCAAAACCTCTTAATCTTTCAGAATCAAATATTCAAGCGATACACCCACCTTAAAAATCGATGTTTCGCCTGTTAATAGTTATGCAGAAGTCATGGTCGTTTAAATATTTTGATAAATGCAGGTCTTCTTTTGGGACTATATTCCCTGGAGACATACATTCACTCTGCATTTTTTATTGCTCTTAAATGCTAAAATTATGAAACTTAAAAAAAAAAATACAAAAGCCTGAATACACATCTTGTTCGCGATGATGGATTACCTATCCCAAGAATGTTTCAAGTATCAATAAGTTGATTTTAATAGCATACCAAAATGAACTGGTATGCTATTATGCAATGGCAGTCTGGAAGGTAGGAAAAAAAATTTTTTAACTCACCTTCCAGTAGTATGCTTTGGGAAATGATTGTCTAATGTTACATGTATGAAAACTGAATATATTAGGCTCAAACATGCAAAGTGGATGGTATGATCCTTAAATTAAACAAAAATCACTGTGAACTCAGTACATACCTGTCAACATTGAGCTTTGAAAATAAGGGAGATTTNAAACAAAAATCACTGTGAACTCAGTACATACCTGTCAACATTGAGCTTTGAAAATAAGGGAGATTTTTTGGGGACAAAAGTCGGGTCGGGTCCCCCCCTGGACCCAACCCAACTCAATGACCAGCCAATGGTGACCAGCACATGGATAAGCAGAGTACTGGCACCTTCTTTTTGTCCCCTTCAAGCACCGTTGTTTATACCTGTGATACTGTAATTAAAACAACAACAACAAAGAGATAAAAACGGAGTTATCTGTTTTTGCAGATTTAGTCTTCTATAACATATTCTGAATGAAAATCATTACAAAGAGGTAAAATGCAGCAACAGATCTACAGTAGCTGCAGGTGAAACATAATGCAGCTTGAACTTTACATGAGTCACCTGAGACAACAAAACCACACACACTGATTAGCTTTATCTGAGTAACTTGCTGGATCAATGGCTCCAGGCTTTGAGACGGCTCCTGAAAGACTCCCTATGTTGTAGTCAAATCCTATCAGACATTATGCACGGTTCTTTACCAGCTCCGGAAGCTTTCATAACCACCAATATCTTTCACTAGTCACATGCCATGCAAAGGATTTCACTGAATTCTGGATATTCATGTTCTAAAACTGACATCACATATTTATCTAAAATATGAGGATAAGACTCTGTCCTATGTTGTCAGTGAATCATTTTAACATATTAAATACTTGCTATGCTTAAGTTTACATACAACGATGCAATAAATGATTAAAGATAGGTAAACACAGCCTATTCAGCTAATGCAAAATCACTATAAAGAGCTTTCTTCAGGTTTTGTTTTGCAATAGGGAGAGCTGCAGATTTGAAAGAAAAAAAGTCATCTGATCAGCTTATCTTCTCTTGTAATGTATAATGCATCCTCAAAACAGGAATACAGTGACACTGCCATGGCTAAAGAGACAAAATACTTTCAATTCATGAACCAGTAAGACCCCTCAGATCCTCTTGCACTTTATTTTTAACTGTCCCAAACAGCAGAACTAAAACATTTGGCTGAACTAAAACATTTAGCTCCAAATCATTGGAACGAGCCTTCCTGAGGATCTGAGAGGAGCTGAAAACATTGATATTTTTAAACGCAGACTTAAAACCTGTATGATTTCATATTTTAATTTTATTTTAATTTGTTTGATCTTATTAAATTTATGTATATTTTAAACAACTGTTATTAATATTTTGTGTATTTGTCAGTCACCTGTGAAGCACTTTGAGTTGCATTTACTTGTATGAAAGGTGCTATATAAATAAAGTTTGATTGATTGATTGAAAATAACATCACATTTTGCCAACACTGGAATGGTTAATAGCATAGTTTTGGGTTTTGGCTATGAATGTTCATCTCAGTCAACAGGTTAATCTGGTAAGATGTGGTAAGACATCTAGAAAGCTGAAGCAGTCACAGTTCTTCATAAACTGAAGAAGCCTTTCCGATGAAAAGCCATTAATGGTCATCCATAAGAGAGAACTCTGAATAAGAATGGTTATTCTGATTAGACTTTGATCAGTCTATGATTAAACACATATCTAGTTGCAGAAAGCCAACTAGATATGCATTTGGCAGAATGCCAACTAGATAGGGAGCTAGGGGAAACACACTGTTGTCAGTTACAATAGTTTATTCTAAATTATAATTTTTTCCAAAGAATCTTTGCAATTCAAATACATTTAAGAATCTTTGTAATGCAATTAAAAAAATATTCAATTTAAAAAAAAAAAACAACTTTGTGTTTCAATTGAAAAAACGAGCTCCTTGCTGCTGCTGCGTTCTTGTTGCTACACGGTCATATTTAACAAGGGACCAGGGCAAAGCAGCAGCTATGGCTAAAAGTGATGGTTGCGATTATTTTGAAAGAACTAGGCTTTTTTGGATTATCACCGTGACGATTTCCATGGGGTATTTTACTGTAAGTTAATGAAATAAGATATAAGTGAAGTCAAAAGCAAGCTAGAATGACGATAAGCCAAATGTTTTATTTTATTTTTCTCTCTGCTGTAACGGCGGAGTGTTGCAGTGTAACTTAAACGTACACGCAGGACTAGTGTCACATCCATAAAATCATCTATTATTTTGCTAAAATTTGTCTGTTTTGTCTTAACATTTGATATTTTGTGAACTTTTATATTTATGCGTAAATTCGCATATGATGTCAAAGATAAGTCATGTTTTTGATAGATAAAGTTAATCTTATCAGTAAAAACTAGTCCAGAGTCCATCGTAGCCGTTAGCTCCTGTAACGGTATGTGCAAAATGCCATTCAAAGCCTCTCAGTTTGATGCTTTTGCAAAATGTGCACACGATATTTAAAGTTAAAAATGGTTAGCAGACTATTTTTCTTTCGGAAAATATGTTAGCTACATAAAATAAACCGACTAAAGAGCTTTTACAAAGTGTTACTTTTATATAGAGTCAAATATAGTAGCCGTACTCATACCATGATAGGAGAATAGATAACAGTTGAGTTTTTGGTTATTTTAAAATCTTGGAATGTGCTATAATTTTCAGTACAATTTCTAGAACTTCTGAGTGAAATTAATTTTGAATTTAAAATATGAATTGATTTTCTTTCCCAGTATTTTTTGTGAGTGAAACCACTAATGCTTTGTCACATTACATTGACATATATTGTAACATAGTTATTTGATTAAAAAAAAAAAATCCTGCGATATTATCACATTATTTGGTTAAAAAATGTGATATTGTCACCCTGTCACCTGATTTTAATGCATTTTTTGTTATGATATAACTGAGAGCAACTTACCAGATTCACACTCTGCTAGGAAGTCCCTAAGAGCAACAAATAAACAAACAAACCTTAAGTCAATTATTTTTAAAAAATAAATTTAAAAAAAAATTACGACCCAATACTAACATGTTCCTGAAACACAAAAGTTCCATCGTTTTGTCTCTGACATCTAAACACCAAACTGAATTGAGCTTCAGGGGGCCCTCAAACATACAGGATTATAGTCTTTTATGTTTTCCGTTTGCACACATAGTTGACATGTCACAATGGTGTGTAGAAGAGAACAATTAGCACGGCAGATTGTATTGTGTCACTCAGAATTCACTGTAGTTACCTCTGCATATGAGCTGCTGTTGATATAGCAGTTAGAGTAGAATCATTCTGCAGTGATGATTATCAGCACAAATATACCATTGATATAAATGTTACATTGCAACCATTAATTTGTTGAGATTCCAAGCAACATTGTTTTTTCGGAGTAAAGAATTTCTAAAAAAGAATCTTAAATAGGACATGTATGGTTAATGGGCTAAATGCTGAGATATTTTCTATGTGTTTTGCAGTGCATTGTGTTTGTGCCAGAAAAAATCCCATATGAAAGCCTGGGTCTGTTTGGTACCTTTTCCAGAAACCTGGTGGATAATCATGCTGACATTATGTACAAAGGGTGAGTGATTTGTTTGCACCACTGAAGCTCTGGCCAGCAGGAGAAATGTTCTTACTGATAACCTCTTTAGAGTAAATAAGCAGTATACTGAAATTTATATGTTATGGACCAGTATTGTTACTGCAGCTTCATGTTCTGTTAAGAATATAAAACAATTCAGTGGATAATCTGGAACACATTAAATGTATTATTCTAAATTTCTTACATAAAACACACCAAGATTTTCCCTTCATTTAAATAGAAACTGAGCGCTTCCTGTGATCCTTTTTCTTAACAGCAGAGCAGCAGCAGCAACCATCAGCTGATGTACAAAGTACCACAGGGGGCTGAAGTGCTCTGTTAAATCGCCTGCATCATTTATGATTTCCACTACTTCCACATTGTCGTCTCCATTTTCACAGGCTGAGCACTTTGCTGATTAGTGGTAAAGTTACATGACTGCTCTAGCAACACGAGTAACACCTTGGATGACACACAGTGTAAATGCTCTTTTGTTGTGTAGGTCGTGTCTGTAGCCCTTTATACACAAGTTCTGTACAATTAGTGGGTTAACTTTGAAAGCATCTTTCAATCTTTGGGAGTTTGGTATGATCTGACAGAATATTTATGATTGCTGTTTACTCAGAATTGACTGATGAGGTGGCACATTTTGCTCAAGGTTGTATGAGAAAATGTTGTTAAACTTCACCTGGTTTTAGGCCAAAGTACCTTTTGAGCACAGAAAGGTAAAGACTTTCATATAAACTGAACACAGTTCTCTCTGTTGCAGCTGGGTTGCAGGCTGGATTGTCCATTTCTTTGAGGCCATTATTGCAATGAGGTTATGCAGGTAAGATTCGCAAAAGACCCTCGCTGTCCACTAGGTGGTGCTGTCCCTCCATCTCACATATTGACTGATGACTATTGGAGTTGCATCCCAATTCCATACTCCATAACATAGTTTTTCTTTTTGAGCACAAGTAACAAAAGAAAGCATACTCAAATATATCTACTTTCAAACTAAATTGTTTATATGTTTTTGAGTGTTGATTGTCCCATAATGCATTGCAATAGCGAAATAGAGGAGCTATTTACAGGTGGAAAGAAATAAAGCAAGTTATGGATGGTAGATTCTGGAAATATCATAGAAAACTAAAATTAAATTAAATTAGGGTTAGGTTTAACTTATAAATGTTTACTTTTAGAAACTGGTAGAACTCCATCAAGGTTGCAGTTTTACAAATGTGGACATTACAAACAACAGTAAACCATGAAGATTAGTAAATAGATTATATTGCATGTAGTATGAAACTGGGATGCATTTAAGCTGTACAGCCCTCAAAACTTGAAAAAAAAAAAAAATCTCAAACACATGATGGCACTTATGCGAGTATACATAAACATCTAATATTTCTCACCATGTTTCTACTTTATTTGATACATGGTACAGCAAACTGTGCTGCTAATTTGATCTTCTAGTTTTATTGGTAAAATGGAAAATCAAACAAAACTTTCCAGAAATGTAGGAAGATTATACGTTCTTGACTTAACATTNGTAAAATGGAAAATCAAACAAAACTTTCCAGAAATGTAGGAAGATTATACGTTCTTGACTTAACATTTTTTACGTTTTCCAACATCCAACATCCGTTCATTTGCCCCATTTTTCCCCAAAATAATTTTTTAAAGATTTGTTGGCAAATGATACAGACTGCAGTGTTTTTGTCCCCACTCTCATCTGAGGAGGTTAATCACCACAGGGCTTTGCATATAGCGAGACGGCTGCTAACTTAACTCGTGTTTGTTCATTTTCATCAATGTCCCTGCAGTCAAAAAGGCATCACCGACACGGCCACTTCCTTCCTGTGGTTCATCCAGACACTGCTGTTTGGCTTCGCCTCCCTCGCCTTGCTCATCAAGTATGACCCCAAACACCCCAAACAGCACTGAGACCAGCAGGAGAACCAGTGAAGAACAAGCCGAATCTGAAAAATGAATTTCTTCATGTGCCTTTTCTTTTTAGACATCTTTCCATTAGATATGCAGTCCTGTTGAGCGGACAAGAAGTGGAGGAAGCTGTTTGAGCCTTTCCTTTTTTGTAGTGTTACTTTCAATATGAAAGTATTAAAGTAAAAGATAACTTGCTTACTTCGTGTTTACTATAACTAAGTTTTTGTGTTCTTACGTTGGACCAACTTCATTATTTTTTTCCATAGGTTTTCTATAGACAAAGATAAAAGAAGGAAATTGTACTTCTATAAAAATATTTTGAGAGTTTTACACTTTTAAAAGGAAAGTTTTGAAAAGTTGTGTGATGAATGTTGTTTTTGGGATGCATATTTAGTGCAATACAGGAAATCTTTTCTGGAAATTCTTTAAATACTCTAATACAGTTCTCATCCAGCATGGAAGCTGTCGAGTAATATTATTTTCTCATGATGCTGTATTGAAGATAATATCAGACAGGCTGGCTGCAGATGCTCAGCCATCTGCCTCAGTGGTGCTAATGGATGAAATGAAAAAAGCTGCTGTACACATGTTTTAATATCACAGTTGCTTATTACTCACTGAAGTACTTAAGATGAAAACTTAAGAAAATAAAAAGCTGGAATTACTAATAAAAACTTTGCAAAAATGTGACTTACAAAATAAGTGAAATGTGTTCAGCTGTCTAATTTCCAAAATGCTCTTTGACTTTGGTCTACATTTTATTAAAGATTTAATCTGTATGTAAATGAATTAATTCATCTGTCAATAGTTGCAAAAATGGTCTGTATCTGGTTAAGGATCTGGATCTGGTAGATTAAAATATACGGTTGGACATGAGGCACATGAATAGAATTACTGCAAAGTAATAGGGCGAAAAAACATGCAACATCCACTATTGTATAGCTGATATGATGCTATGTAAACACATAATATGTTTGATAGTTTCAGAGGAAAAATCTCGAAAAATATGTTTATTGCAGTTTTTTTTTTCTTTAGGCCATTATATTATAAAAAGACAGATTTTGTGTAGGCCTGTTCAGCATTGGTGGAGGTATGTAAATGCAAATAAGTGCCTTTCTAGTTGCAGAATAAATGTTTCTTTATTGGGAGTTCAGAAATGGTTGATATGTCACACAGGTAAATAGTGTGACATCCAAATGAAGCCAAAGCAGCAGCACAGGGTCACGATGTCCTCTGCTAAGGAACATAAGAGCATTATCACTTCTTAAAGCCTCAGGTTCTATTAGAGCTGTCTCCAGCCATTAATCAGGGACAGATTCATCTTCGCAACCAGGAAACAACTTAACTTTCACATCCAGCTTCACACTTGATATATGACTCCTAAAATATTTTGAAATATTCATGTAGTTTCCCTTCACTTTCTCCCAACCATCACAAAGGCATCAGGACAGGTCACATTGCACGTCTGCACATTTTTATTTGAAGAACACATTTACAGCATTTGGAAAGACGCTACCACCTTACAAGAACGTTACAAATACAGTAATATGTACAACAGTTTAAAAACAATGCACCTTGAAAAATAGATTGTGTGTGTCTGTGTGTAATGATTTATGTTTATATATATATACATATTTAAGGTGATTCTGACTCTACAGGTAGCCATGATGCTAGTAGTAGCATAAGTAGTACATTGGTAACATTTGCTCTATAATTTCAAGGGCTTTACTATATTGAAAATGTTGAACAGCCATTGCCTATGCTCATTTTTTTGACACTAGTGTGTGTTACTGGATGTGTGTGCATGCTGAGTCAATCATCTTACATTTAATAAATATAATGTTCCAGCCTTTTGTTTGAGATTCATGTCATAAATATTCTTTTTGTTGACGTTGATCACCGGTCCAGCCAGCATAGAAAAGGGTAGCGCTCATACAGCGTCTTACGTAGCTGAGCACTTTGCGTCTTATCCCTGGTTTCCACCACAAACTCCACCTGTCAACACACACACACACACACACACACACACACACACACACACACGCAAGCATGCACATGCACCAGGTTAGCCCTGTGACATCATACACACAGGCTTAGGGCAGGGTAGTGAATGAGTTGCTTTTAACACTGCTGGTAAATGAAGATAACAAAATTTCTTGGAACAAGGTAGAATAAGATGAGTCACTATACTGCTATGAAGAAGTAAATAAATAATGTAAATTTAAATACAAAGATTTTTTTTTTTTTTTTTTTTTTTTTACATTGTATTCTGACAACAGATTCTATTTGGATGCACAATCAACAAACAGAAAAAGTGTCCCTTGATTTTACTTTGATTTTGGTCTGTATTTTTTTTTTTTTTAATCCTAAATCACGCAGATTTCTCCTGCCAAAAGTTAAATAGCAATAGAAGCACCATAAGTATTTGAGTGGAGAGGAGGAGGAGGAAGGAGAGAAGGAGGCAAAGAGGAGAGATTATTGGCCTACCTTGGTGTTGAAGAGCTGTGATTTGTCACCATGTCTGTGATGGCAGATATCCAACAGCCTGCAGAGGAAGGAGATGGAAGACAGCAAAAAATGAAAGGTGTTTTTATTCATATAATATAAGCATTGTTTGGGGTTGATGAGGAGCGCGGGTAGGGCACAGAAAACCTATTAGGGTTCCATCCTTTTCTGGAACCTCCATATATGAAAGTTTTTTTATTTTTTTTTTAGTTAGGCTCTTCTGGTATATTTTTATCCCAACAACTACAGTAACTATTTACTGTATATAGACATTTTACTGGGATTGTAGGTAAATCTGCCATTCTTGGTTTTATGATGTGATGTATTGCTGCTTGAGTCCGATATTCTCTAAAAGGACTCATTATTGGAAGTTTAGAAACCCATCCCATAGTCTACTGCAGCCCAAAGCAAGATCTCGTGTAATGACTGGAAAATGTTGTTCACAGTAGTAAACTTTTTAAGATAAATACATATGTAAAAGCAGGTGTTGTGTGTTTTTCAGCTGCATACAAGTAATTCTATTTTTACGTGTCTAGTAAACGGTTGACCAAATTTTATTGATTTTGCTTAAAAGGATAATCTAACTATTTCACCCTCAGCCATCACTTTTTGGGAGCAAAGTCCTCCCATGTCCATGCACGTGCACATACACACACACAGAGCCAACTCCAGAAAGTGATTAAAAGTTTCCAGTTTGAGCTCAGGTCATCTGGGTTAAGAAGCCCAAAGAAAAATCCATCTATAGGGCCCAGAAAAGGTTAGGGCTAGCCCTGCTTCCAGGGTAGCAAGAGAGAGAGCAATTAGGTATTTTTGTTTTTGTGTCTCAGCAGAGGCGGCCTGCAGTGATAATGTACAGTGCTGAACTCTGCAGTAACTCACAGCACCCATTTATTTACCAAAGCTTTGTACTGATGTGTACAACTGTCAGTATTACACATATTCCCCCACCTGAGTGATTTACAACAAAGAAAATTGGATATGAAAAAGAAAAATAACATCTAAGTGGGATTCAAACACTAGACTCATTTATCCAAGAGAACAAAATCCCAAAAACTGGTTTAAAACCCACCTGACGTCCTCTCTGGACAGGATGTCCAACAGTTTGGCCATGTCTCCCGGCGAGTCTCCCAGCTGCACTGAGAATTTACTGACCTGCTCATCTAAAACCAGGGCTTGATCCACACACTGCCTCACTAGCTCTGGCTCCATGTTAGCACTGCTCACCACCACAGCAACCCTACACACATACACACACACACACACACAGATACACACACACATGCACAGTCAGATGAGGCCTTGTTTCATCTACAACCAGAGTAGCACCTGACTGTCGAACGATAAAATGCAGCATAGGAGCATTTCAGGGTGTGTAAGCTAACACAAAAGTAAACATGCTATATTATATTATAATCTGATATGATATGATATGATATGATATGATATGATATGATATGATATGATATGATATGATATGATATGATATGAGATCAGCCAAGGAATCATGACTGAGCCTATCAAATTTCAATTTGAATGCTTCATTGCCAGTAAATCAGGGCATGGGTTGCAATTATGAGCTGATAATATGAGCTGATAATTTCTTTATATCCAGGAGATCATATTTTATTTTATTTACAAGTATCATCCATCTATTTACAAGTATTTTTTATTTACAAGTATCCTGACCTTTGACCTCCCTAGACGAGGATGAAGAAAGAGAATTTCTCTATCGGGATCAGCAAGCTACCACAGCAATAAGAAGTATGATGACTCACTTTTTGCCTTTCAGTTCTGGTAGTTGTCCAGCCAAAATGGCAGCCAGTCCCATGGCGCCCTCTGTGTCCACAGCTGAGCGCTCAAACTCCTGGAACCGCAGCATCGCCACTAGAGAGTCCTCCTCACTTGGACATGAAAGGGAAAAAAAAACCTTGTTTAAACCCATGTCAATCCAAATGCAGATTACAAAGAGAGGTTTTCAAACTTCATTTAATTCTATAATATGTCTAATTTTAGAGGAAAACACCCAACATTCACCAGTTATTATAATATAATATCTAATAATATTCCCTAAAGTTCTATTCTTGAACGCTTAATTTTTATGAAGACAAAATTGTAATACAAAATCCAAATTTTAAGCATTATGCAATAATTTAAAAAAAGAAAAGAAAAAAAGAGTGTGTGTGTGTGGGGGNGGGGGGTCTCTAATTTCCAAACAAAGCTTCTCCAGTCAAATTAGAAATCCTGGCTCTGCTGTAGATGCAGTACCTGACTGAGATGACTTTGTCTACTAGTTTCTTTGCCAGCTGGAAGGTGTTTACACCCTGTGAACGCTCCGCAAGATCTGAGAACAGACAGAAAATTAATGCTCAGTTACTGTGGAAGACAAAATTAAGGAGCTACACAAGCTTTGAACAGTGAACATGCAGATAATAATGAGTCATCCAACATGAACATAACAGTGCAGTATTAAATGTTGTCAGTTATCATCTATCTGTTGAAAAAAAAAAAAGAGAGAAAAACTAGCAGAAATGTACCTCCGTAGAGTTTCTTGTTGGGTTTACTGTGCATGTCTGTGACTGGACTGTCTGTTTTCAGAGACTGCAGCAGCAGAGGGAAACCTTCTGGTTCAACTCCCTGTTTAAGACAGTAGATTCAGTTAGAATTAATATTCTTGAAGTTTAATGATTATACTCTTTGTATTCTATTTGTTCTACCATTAACCATGGGAGTAAAAACATATTAATATGCTGTTCTGTATATTAAGTTGCAACTACTTTTGTATTTGTGTATTTCACAGCTCATTTGCGAGACTTAGAAATATGAATGCAGCTGATTCTCCTTCATCCACATCTCCTCATTAATAACAGCAAGAAGATTTGGTTGTTTCATTAATCATTTCAAGCTATTGCAGTCAAGCTGATGATGATACTGTACTGATGTTTAAAATACCTTCTCTTTCCAAAACTTTGCCCAGTAAAAGTAGACTTACTATGACAAGAACATGTGAGTTGAGGTGTTTGATGGCCACGGCAGTCCCAGCCAGTAAGCCATATTGGCCAGCTGCAGGCACCACCACTGCATCCAGCTTGGGCAGTTGCTCATAGATTTCCATGCCCACAGTGCCCAGTCCTGCCAGGTACACTGCACTTTCATCTCTGGAAACCAGAAAGGAGAGAAATACAATTTTTCAACAGACAAAATCAATAACATGTTTGCAACTGTGGGAGAGATACGGTATTACATGTCCTTTGATATTTAACGCATGCCATAGCTGATGCTTCATGAAATGGCTTATAAGCTCAGTCCATTTGGTTGTATTAAGTCCTTTTCAAGTGGAATAAGTGATGGGTTCAGACATAGTTAATGCATTCTTAACATGAAGTAGCTTTAAGCATTGTTTACAGCCCTTCAGTTCTTGTTAAAGGCATATTTAATATGCAGGTGAAAAGCAGAAAAGTCGGCTTAAAGGACCCATACCATCCATTTTGCATGTTTGAGCCTAATATATTCAACTTTCATACATGTAACATTACTGACTGGCATACTAGTGGAACAGTGAATTAAAAAAAAAAAAAAAAAAANAAAAAAAAAAAAAAAAAAAATTCCTACCTTCCAGATCAACAGTGGTTTCTGTTCATTCTGGCACGCTATTAAAATCAACTTGCTGATACTTGAAACACTCTTGGGATAGGTAATTCATCATTGCAAACAAGACATAATTAAAAGGAGTGAATGTATGTTTGCACTGGGGAATATAGTCCCAAAAGAAGACCCGAGTTTATTGAAAAATTTAAATGACCGTGACTTCATCAGGCTGCATAACTATTAGCAGATGAAACATCGATTTTTGAGGTGGGTGTATCGTTTGAATAATTGATTTTGAATGATTAAGAGATTTTGCAAAATATTAGGAAAGCTGAAATACAGTTTTATCTTTTGGGAAATGGTTGTCAGTAACGTAACATGTACGAAAACTGAATATATTAGGCTCAAACATGCAAAATGGCCGGTATGGCCCTTTAAGACCATGAAGAAGCTGTGTATAGTCTGTGTATGTAATATATAGTTTTGCTCCAATATGGGGGCTTATCATTACTGTAACTGTCTGTTTGCTTAAAGCGATGCAATGTTCCACATCATGCTTTAACCAATAATTCGTCAGTATCATATGGAAACCATACGCTCCATCATGTCACCAGTGCACATCCAGCAATACAAAACAATAAAAAAAAACTCCAAATACACCTTTCCTTTGTCTTACTGTTGAATAATATAACTTCATATTTGTAAACTGAAAGTTTTATCTGATTATATGCACTGCAAACAAACAGGATGTCAAATATCAAACTGAGTCTTTGGGTTTTTTCAGACCTGTACTCCGTTTGCTCTGAATGAGGAGCTAAATTGTTACAGTGTTGCATTTACTGGTTGTTTTGCGTTGGATTCACACAGAACAAATACGATCAAACCAAAATCTAGCAGCAAAAGTCATGTGAGAACTCTCACTCCTCTTATTGGTCAGAAGGTCTGGAGGTATTGCTAATCAAAGGAAATTGACTTCACATTATCCACACACCAATAGATCAATAGCCCTGTAGCTGGTTCAGAACCAGCACAGACCACACTCAGACCATTCCAGAGTTCTGTTTGGAACCAGGCCAAGACCACCACCTCAAACCAGTCTCAGCGTGACTGTTTTGGTCTGCACCTGAATGTGATTGCTGTGTGCAGACCTCCACAAACATACAAAGATGGGAACTATTCCTAGTCCTGTTGAACTGAACTAAACCATGTCTGTGTGGAAAACATCTTTAGTGACACCCACTCTTCCAGGTACAGGTATCCGTTCTCCTTGGCCAGATGGCGGGCATGGCTCTGGGAGTCCTGGGTGGTGCTGCCATAGGAGATGACCATGGCTCCGTAGTCTCTGTAGATCCTCAGATGGGGTGAAGAGCAGCACGACGGCATGATGGCAAACACAGGGATCTTTAGCTCCACTGCATGGTGGGCCACGGCCATGGAGAAGTTGCAGTCAGTGGCCACGATCACCCCATTCCTCTGCTGCTCCTGGAGGCACACGAGTAGAGATGATCCACAAGGGAAGAAATACAGCACACGCGTGGTATTCATCACCAAACATCAGTAAATGAATCAAAAATCATTTCACACGGTACATTGCAATTTAGGACTCAAAAGTAATTTTTTGCACTTTTTGCCTTCACTCTGCAGTCAGATAATACAACTATAAATACTACAATACACAATGCACAAAACTTATTTTACCATTGTGTAATACAGTACCAGGAAGAAGACCTTCATCTTTATTTTTCAGCAACTTTTCAGCTTTTTGTCTTAAACATTCCTAAACTTTAATCGATCATTTGTTACATTATGGCCTTCCTTTCCTGCCAGTAGTCTATCATAATATTGTCATAGTTTTTATTCTGGTAGAAAAAAGATCTTTGCTTTTTTAGCTCTACTGACTTCCTTTCATCATTAAGCACGAAAGAAACTCAAGCTTGAGATTTTCTTTTGTGTAAAAATAAAAATTCCCATGGTGACAAGAGATACACACATTTCTTGGCCATTGCACTTTAAAACTCAACATACACTATTTCTGTTCACGTAAGAGTTCAGCAGAGGTCAATTGCACAAACACAGAAGTAGATCAGCTTGTCAAAGTCACGTAGCTGTGACTTGCTTGACAGAAAGAGATCATCCTCTCTCTCTCTCTCTCTCTCTCTCTCTCTCTCTCTCTCTTTCTCTCTCTCGCTGTCTCTCTCTCCTTTCTCTCCTGTTTTACCTGTGTGAGTGAGGTGAGCAGGTACAGCACTCCTCTCTCCTTCACAGAACCGGTGTACTGCAGATGTTCCTTCTTCAGGTAGATCTCCATACCAAACTGTTTAGATATTCTGGAGTACTGGACACATAAAGTACCAAATATTCTCTATATTTAATCGTGCAAGTGTAAATTACTGTGTTATAGTTTAACCCTTCTAAATTCTGCCTGTTCTTTATAAGGAAATTGGGTTGTTACAGTAGTAAAACTCAATAATGAGCTTTTATACTGTGGTTACAAAACATGGTTGCTCTCCTAACATGGGTCACTTACAGGTCAAAGGTCACCTGTCTTATTTTCCACGACTTTACTGTATACTATGGGATGTGCTATGCTAGTGTACCGTGCAGGGGGTTTTCTGGATTGCTGTCTGGATTCTGAAGGCAGCAGCGCTGATGTCCTCAAAGCGGAGGTACTGTGCAGGTTTGGGGTGTGCCTTTTCACTGAATGCGCTGATCCGTCTGGTCTTAGGGGGGTCCATAAGTTGAATCTCAGGGGCCCCAACCACAAAATTCTCATGCATCTTAACATCCCTATTAAGAAGTTCCTCTTCGCCAAAGTCCTTCAGCCTCTCTGGTTCAATGAGGGTGGGTCTGCAGCCTGTGGTGCCATTGCTGATGGGGCCTCCTTTGTCTCCTGGTTGTCTGGGGCCCAGAATCAGCTCCTCTCTGGACAAGAGGAGGATAGAGACGATGAAATGCACTGAGCAAAGTGTGATTCCAAATGAAATATCCTGCATTTGAAAAATATTTCTCCCTATTAGCAAAAGACTTTCCTAATAAAATAATGAACACTTTTACTCACTTCACTGCAGATCAAGTCCATACTAGTATTTTTTAACCATTTTATCAAATTTTGAACAAGTCATACACTTTGCATTTCTGGCAACCATTTCTTAAAGTGCATCAAAGGGTTTACAACTATGTGTTTTCTATCTTCCACAGCACAGTATCAACAAAAGAAAATCTATTTGCTCAGACTTGAAACTTGCTTGAGATTATGTCATTTTTAAGATTATATCATTTATTCTTTGAATGCAGTTGAAAGCACAGATTACTGTGCTGTGTTCATGTGCAGTCAGGAATCTTTTACATCTGAGATTTAAGATAATCAAAATCAGACCCAGAATATACACAATGGGAAAACATGGATGTTGCGGTGCAGTTTCCTAACTGCACCATCCATGGAGAACTTCAGTCAATTCATGATTTCAATTGCATGCTTTCATTTGTACTGTCACGCAGCAATAAAGTAACTTTGACAAAAAAGTGATATAATGTTCAGTTATTGTGATGGATTATACCTCTCTAAACCCAGTTTCAAGACTCTGCAAAGTGATTTACAAGGCAGTTTCTGGAAACCAGCTGCTGCAGAAAGCACATTCTAAACTCTAAAATACTGCAGTATGCTTTAGAAAATGGTTAACATCACTGTGATTTGTAGTAAATCCAATTTTGGAAGATTTCAAAGAGTCCCCAGCACAATTAATATTATTTTATAGATTTTTACTCTGAATGTGCATACTTTCATAATTTGTAGCAACTGCTGTAATTAACATCCCTCTACATACAGTTTTTCTTTTTTTTTAATTTTGAAAAATAATAAAGGGGTCTCCTGGGTTACCATGTTATGAAGCAGGTAAAAATAATTTATAAACCTTAATTTAAAGATATTGAACTTTATATTAAACCAGAAATTACAAGCAAATTCTGAGAACCCACTGGTGTGTAAAAGTTTTGGATTTTCATTCTTATCCCTCAATACTTGAGAATGTTGTGCAGGATCAGCACCAAAAATCAGACTGTATGTGATAAATGATTTATAGAAACAGAAAAAAACCTGACAAGAAAAACTCAAGCAAGGTAAAACACACACACACACACACACACACACACACATACAACCACTCACCCACACACACACACANGTAAAACACACACACACACACACACACACACACACATACAACCACTCACCCACACACACACACAGTCTGGATACCTCCAACTAAAATGAATTGATTCACCTGTCATGCAATCCCAGCTTCCACTCAGTGTGACTGATTGCATCTCTAATTCAAGTTATGATTCTTTCAATTAAAGTGGCAATATAGGACCGGGACAGTTTGATTTATAATCACTCAGTAGGTTGATGCTGAACATAATCAGTCAGTTCTCTTCATTTGTGAACTCTTGTACTTTTTAAATGATAATATACAAAACTGGACTTAACACTCGGACTGTTTTGTGGATGTTTTTCTAGTTCATCAGGAGGCCAGTACACAGTGTAAACATAATAACAGGATTACACTGTTTGGAGATTAACCCTATCACTTAGTCACTAAAGCAGATCACAGATGGCTAACGAGCAATTTTAGTGATGGAACCATGCCAATTTAATTCAGATTTATTGCATAAACAAAACATTTTGGTTTTAATTTAATCTATTTGGAATACCAGATGGGTGGAATTTACAGTATTAGGATAGTCCAGATCAATAAGTTTTTCTGTAAGTCTATTATGTGCTAAAATAACATCTCTGCCAATATGAGGAGGCCACCAGGTGGAGCACTGAGAACATCCCAGTCTATTTATATCCCAGTTATCTGCCATAAACCATCACCAAGACCTTTCACCCCATTAATGTGCTCTGCCCCCCTCATCAGTTTGTTGTCCAGACACACAGGGGATTGCACCTGAGATGAAGATGCGGTGATTCAAAAGCAACATCAAAGGAGGAAAAAAAGGAGCCACACATCAGCCGGGAGATAAAGAGCTAATGGATAAAACTCTTTAAATTTGACATGGTCCAAAAACAACGTGATGGAAAATCAGATGAATCAACCCACCAGGCTTTCATCTCAGTTTCTTAACATCCTGTTTGGAGACCTGATGCCCTAAGTGTCTGGTGTGCAGCTTCTTTTCCCATCATGTATGGAAAAATCCTCATAGAAGTTCACCTGTTATAGATGTTAATGCTTGCTTAGACCAGGATAGGTCTAACTAGAACTTTTCGGCTCCTTGGTGTTGTATCATCACATTTGTACATCTGTGTGTTATTCAGACTCATGGTCTCTCCTTCTCTTTCCTATATAGTGTGTAGCTATATATAGTGTCCTATATTGTGTCATACCTGGCTGTAGACTTGCTGTAAGTGTCCTATCTGTACAGCAGCAAACCACACTAATCTGGTACTCAGTGTTGGTCAAAACACACACATTTATTATTTGCTAGTTTGAACCCGGACACAATGGAGTATGTTAGAGCACCAGGATGTGGAAGGGAAGGAGCAGCAATTCATTACCACTGTAATCTGGAGTGGAGATGCATGATTCAGGGGCTGAGGAAGAGGAACATGAAGGTGTGGAAAAGGAAGAGGGGAAGACCGCTGTCAATGGGGATCTGGATGGAGCAGGAGATGGATTGGGGATGGGCATCTGAGGAAAATAGATGGTAGTCAGAGAAGAGTTTGAAGTTTTTAGATGTGGGTACCATGGCAAGCAAATGTGAATTTGAAAGCATTTCAATAAAAGTGGATGATTTTTTTTTTTGTTTGACCCATGATCAAAGTAAGGATGAACTGGTGGAGAACTGAGAATGTGGGAAGGCTGCAAACTAAAGTGGATGAGAAGGAAGACAAGGAAGGAGAATGAGGAGAAAGAGGCACAGTAGCTACTTCAGCAGGAACTACTTCAGGAGGTAAACTAGGGAGTACAGCTGGAGCATCTTCTCCAAGTACTGGTTTGTAGGTTGAATCTCTCATTATGGTTAAATCTGCATATAGGTTAAGGTTCTGCATCCAGGGGTTCTATATTTTGTAATTTCCCACCTCTGCCAGAAGGGGTCATTCTCCTCGCAGTCTTCAAGGGCTGGCCTCAGGGAATATGATCGCTCGAAATGGTCATTTAAGTAGCTTGAGTAGAAAAACTGAGCAGCAAAGTTCATCCTGGCGGGTCCACTGTCCTCCTACAGTACAAATGGCCTCTGTGTCCCTGTGAATCCCTCTCCTTTCTGGCTGCTGTGGTGTGTCCGAGGGATAAGTGGACACTGACCAGTGAAGCTCCCACGTTGTAATGTCCTCTACCTCAGCTCCCTCCCTTCTTCCCTCCCAGGGCCTATTTAAGCAGGGATTACCTTGAGACACATGCTTGGTGGCCCTGGAACCTCATCCTTCCCGCTGCTCTATTCCTGAACCCAGACTGGGATTACTTCCCATTTCTGTGACATAATCAGACTGTCTAAGGAGACAGATGCAGACTTAAGGTTTATCTAGGGAGCAGTGTGGAGGATCAGGAATGAAAGTTAGAGGAGTTGGTGATAGCCTAAAAGCTGAGGAAGCAGGTTTGGGACCAGAAAACTGTCAGGTCCAATACCCATACTGTCAAAAACTGGGAAAAATTAGAAATGAGTAACATTATTATCTACTCCTTCAAGGTATTTCACCTCTAACTGCTCCATGGAGGGAACACAGAGGGAAGCAGCCGTAGGTTTTGTATTAATGCTATCAGGTGTCAGTATCTGCATCTATATGAAGGGAAAGCAGGGTGTTTCAGAAAAAGAGAGTTCTTTTTCAGCAAGATTTCCCTGGATAAATGAAAATATACATGAAAAAGCAAACAATGAGACTGGTGAAGTAGAGAGAGAGAGAGAGAGAGAGAGAGAGAGAGAGAGAGAGGCTGCAAGCCAGACAAATAGACTTAAGGGAAAATGGAGAAGAGGTAGTTCCTGCCAGCCCACAGCAAGCAGTCTGGATCTTATTCAGCTCTGATGGGATGTCCATCATCTCCCTCACCTCTGACCCTGGGAGCCAGAGGGTGATGCCAAAATCCACCAGGCAGGCCTTCAAGTCCACCTCATCTCAGACCACTACAGGAATGTGTATAATTAGAAATGATCCCTTTAGGAGACATGGCTTAAATACTTTTTGCAGATAAAGCTTTGCACAATAAATGGAGTGTGACATTGGTTGCTGTCATATAAACTGACTTTCTGGATAGTCTGAATGGTTCTGCTTAAGAACACAAGATGATAAGAAATCAAAACTCAGAAAATCTGAATTTATAGAACTTGTGTGTCTTCACAGTTACTTTATATTACTGAAAAGCATTGAATAAAGTTTGGGTTTTCATACTTTTTTTGCACCAAGTACCAACACAATATCTGCTCTTAGAAATAATAAGAAAAACCCCATGTGTCCTGCAACAGAACTGAAAAGTTTACAATAAGAATTCAAAAAGTTGTTGGAAACCATGTAGAATGGAAGTACATAGTGTGCACACAGGAGGAGTTGGACAGTTTAAAAAAAAAAAAAAAAAAAAAAAAATCTTATTTGTGAATATTTTGCCACAATTGATTTCCAATATTTCCAGAGTCATCTGGTATAAGGGGTGCTTCAAGTACCCCTTATACCAGATGATATACACCAGCAATACATGAACCAAAACTTGAGAACCGAAGATTTTACTAATGCTAAAGATTGTGAGTTTTCTTTTAGGAGTTATGAATGTACACACCATAGACAAAAAAAAAAAAAAAAAAAAAATGCTGAAGTGTTGAAATGAAGCGAGACACAGCTGCTGTTCCTGTCAGGAGTCCAGAGATGATGTGGCACCATTCTTATAATCACATTTTTGGTGGGATAACCAAGACAAACATCAAAAGCTTAGGGTAGTCCACTGACACTCAAACCATAAGAGTCTTATTTTTCATTAACATTTAATAACATTTTTAATAGTGTCTGATTTCATTACACATTCAATTTGCATCTACAGGATTAGAACACAGATAAGGAACACCAAAGGCCATTTAATGACTCATTTTAAAAGGAGGAGGAGGAGCTTTGTTTCTTTTGATGTGGTCACAGACTTCACACACACACACACACACACACACACACACACACACACACACACACACACAAATTAGATTTAGCTCCTTACAGAGTAACAGGAAGTGTGTAAGCCCAGGGCAAACATGTACAGAGAACTGAGCTCAGTTCGTGGCAACAAGGTTTGACTGTGGTGAATTTAATCTCCAGACTGGAGAGGTGAAAGGTCAACGCTCACCCTGTGTTGGACTTTGATAAATATTTCATTGGTTTGCTTTTTATCCAGACAAAGGACTTCCCTACTGCTGTAGTTCAGGGGCTCACACTGACTACATTCATTCCTAAACTGTCCTGATTTTGTTCCTCTTTAAGGACCTTCCTCGTCTTTCCACCAGGACATCAGTCACCAAGACTTGCATGAACACACACATAAGCATAAAGAAACAGAGACAAGGTGGAAGACAAAGAAAAACACAGAGGAAAGACAAGGATGGAACAGCAGCAACTGTCTTAGTGTTCATGCAGATGAAATGTGTGTTACTGCATCTGCTGGCCAGATTTGAACTGCCTGGAGGACAAGTCACAGGATGACCTTTGACATTTAATGTACAGCATGCAACACAGCAAATCACACCAAGTAAGAAAACATGTTGGAATGTTTCTGCTTTGGTGTCCATTTTCAATCTGAAAAATTTCTTATAAAATAAAAACTTTTTTTTTTTTAACCTCTTAACCTTTTGTATCTTAGCTGCAGTGGATATCATTTGACACTGATTTTGGAATAACTCTGTTATGATTTACTAAACAAGGTAATTTATTTGTGAGGTATCCAGTAAAATCCTCCTCTTTAGCTCTTCTTTTTCTAATCCCCTTTCCCTTAATCTGCTCACAGACAGAAAAGTGTCTCATTTTCTCTTCTCCTTCTTACTTCTTCATTCACTTTTCCTCCACTTTTGTTTTCTTCTGCTTAACCTGCAGATCTGCTTAAGAGTGCAGACAAGTGAACACAGCAGGAGGCCAAAGAGCATCTGGCTTAATAAAAATAACATGTTTACTACATAAGACTCTTGGCTGTGTGTGTCTGTGTGTTTGTGTGTGACAGAGAGAGAGAGAGAGAGAGAGAGAGAGAGAGAGAGAGAGAGAGAGAGCATTTCAGTAACAGGAACCAATCAATGTGACTGTAAAGGTCACTCTGTGTTGCTGAATTGATTTGGATTTCTCAGACTTCCTGCTAAATGGAAACACTGACTGATTTTCACAGAAAGTCCTTGGTGGTCTCAGCTTCTTTTATTATTTATTATGTGTATCATTGATTTTAACTAACATAATTTCAAACGAAACAAAAACAAATGAGAGGGCGCCTACGTCACTTTACTTTGCAAAGTTTCATATTTGATTTTGCTTAGAAAGATAAATGGAAACTCCTGTTTTGGTTGAATAAGAGAAAAGAACATCTTCAAGTTTTGATAGTTTTACACAGTCATATAAACAAATATGACAGAAAAATATAATGAAACGTCAGTTCTGGAAAAAGATAAATGCCCTTATGTCATTTATTTCTGTCTAAATGGTGCAAAATATGACTGATGCACTAAAACTCAGACCTGAAACATGAAATGGAGTCATTTTCCTCAGTTCAAACCCATTCAGGCTGCAGCAGCGCTGAGATCAGAGTCCCCTCCCCAGTCAGAGCCTCCCGCCCCTTCCCAGATACTGAGCTTTTTGTTCTGCATCTCATGTTTTCATTAGGAAACTGGGCGAAACCAAGTGAAGGAGGGGAGGAATAGCCAAAAAGAGAGAAAACATAGGGAAAGAGGGGGAACTGAGAAGGGAAGGAGTAGTCGCTCTGCAACCTGGTTCTGAATTTGAGGGGTTTTCGAGCATCAGAAGCACTGTAAGTACTCTCTCTCTCTCTCTCTCTCTCTCTCTCTCTCTCTCACACACACACACACACACACACACATACTCCTCATAGCAACAGTTATACACTCTCTCTCTCTCACTCTCTCTCTGTCACCAGCTGCTCTCCAGGTTCTTCGCCATGACCCACCCCTCCACCTCCTCGCTCGCCCTCCTCCTACTCCTGATTGGTTTTGCTGCAGCAGGTAAGGGATGGGTGGAAAGATGGAAGTTAGGTAAGGGATGGAAACAGGAAAGGCTAGAAGACAAGGCAGCTGAGAAAACAGCTGAGTAGATTATTGTTTTGGTCTTTTAAAGGAGTTTGAGTGGAGAAAAGGTTTGTTGATTTATTGGAACAGATGATTTGTGGATTGGTGAGGTGGAAAAAGTTTTTGGATGGAGGATTGTTGAAAAGTGACATTTGTGTGGCAGTCGTCTGTCAAAATTGTGAGACATTTCCTCTGGGATTTGCTGTACGCTGTCTTTATATCTATAAATTAGATTTTATAGATTTCACAGATGTGTGTGGGTGATGGCTGGATGAAAATGGCATTTTGTGTGTGTGTGTGTGTGTGTGTGTATGTGTGTGTNGTGTGTGTGTGTGTGTGTGTGTGTGTGTGTGTGTGTGTGTTATGGGATATCCAGCACATCTGTTACTAATTTCACTGCAGCTTTAGTTACACGACTGTCAGCACAGATTCTAAGTGACTTTACTTCATAAATTCATCTCCATTTCTGTGCTTCTAACCGATGTTTAGCCAGTTACCTCAGGAACTGAAATTACATGGAAATTCCTTAAAACTTTGGCTGTTCCTCCTGAGCTAAATAACAGCACTGACTGGCTGTATTAGCTTTGACTGGGAATTAAAGTGACTTCATACTGCAAAAATGGAAACTGCAGTAATGGTGAACAGACTCAGTCAGCGGTGCTGAAAGAAGGAGGAGTTAGGATGATTCTAAAGCCTGTGATCCATCAAACAACATCAGGGGTGTTATCTTTTTACACGGCCCCAAATCTCTGAAGTGCCCTTGCACACACATCAAAGCAAAGAACAATACATAATTTAATCTCAAATTTCATTTTAAGATTAATTTTCCATCATGTAAAATAGCTGTAGTTCTTTTTTCTTTCATGGAATATCTAAAAACAGGACAGAATCTGCTGGTGTCACGAAAGTTGCACGAGATTCAAATACACTGTAAAATGTGACATGTTGATCTTGCTTTAAAAAAAATCTAGGAAAGCGATTGCCTTGAAAAGTAAATATAACTATATAGTCTTAAGTTCAAGTAGACATAAAGTAAACATAACTTAAGACTAATAGTTATATTTACTTACCTTTTTCAAGGCACTCGGTTTCCTAGATTTTTTAAAGTAAAATCAACTTGTCACACTTTACAGTGTACTTTTATTTGATTTGGAAAAGATTGAGAGATTTTTAGTTCTGTTTGATGTTCAGATAAAATGCCAGATTAAAAGACCCCTAAATTCATTTCATCAAATTGAAATATTGATTTTATTTTTTGCACTTTTTCCCAAACTGATCTTGCCATATTTGAAAGCATTTGAGATTTTCACCAGAATGTTAAATAAAGTTCTCCGGGTTTGAACAAGGCTTAAAGGCACAAAACAAGTTTGTAAAGTTTGGATCCATCTCTGCAGTCAAGAAGTCAAAAATGAAGGTGGAAAGTGTGGTGTAATGCATCAACACACACATGCACGCACACACACACACAGCGGTTCAGCTGTGGAAACCAAAGGTATTTTACAAGTAACAGTGAATTCTTCATAATCAACTTTAGTATCAAGATTTGTATGTGTGTGTGTGTGTGTGTGTTACNCACACACACACACACACACACACACACACACACACACACACACACACACACACACACACACTCCTTCCATTTAATAACAGTCGGTGGTTGAGACATTCATCATGAACATCAGCATGAAGTGCTCTGTTGCAAATTTTCCCTTCTTAAAGAACAGACTGTGCTGTGTACACAAAACACACACACACACACACACACACACACACACACTGAAGCACAGCTGTGGTTTTCAAGCATTTTGTGCCTGTTTTTTTCAAAAATGATAGAAAAACCAGCAGCACATTTTCTTATGCTGAAGGGCACAAAACAACCCAGTAAACTCAAGACAAATTTTGCTAAACTTACATCTGATTCTTCCTGTGTGCATCCCATTTGGCATCTTCTTCAAGTCTTTAGAACTCGATTCATCTGTCACCGTCAAGCGAAAGTGGGAAAGGTTTGCCAAGTCACTCATGCATCTGAATGAACTAAACCCCGAGTGTCTGCCATCAGGAAGATCACAGACATCTGCTGTGTTTGCTCTGTGAGAAAATCTGATGAAGACTCTTACCTTCGTCCACCCAGCGCTCTTTCTTGGCCCGTTTCCTGGATGTACTGCACTTGGCACCCCTGAGGCCTGTGTAATGGAGCTTGTAAAATGTTTCCATGGGATATCGTTGTAAAATCAAGAAAGGACAACTTTTTAGATACAGGAATCGTTTTCTGGCAATCTGATAGAGTCTTTGTTGTAAAAGGAAGAAAAGATTTTGAGTCGATACCAGACCCACAGGCAGGAAACAGATCCAAGATTATAAACTTTAAATGTCCATTTGTGAAAGCAAACAGATTTTGAGGACGTTAACAGTTATAAAGTTAGATGGCTGCTGAACAAACCAGGGAAACTAGAGACCAGACCAAAGGATTCAATGAGCCCAACTGACAGATGTAATCCTGTTCTTACTTTAATATTGGGGTGTGTGAGTTTAAAGTTTTTCCTGAGGACAGATTAACAGTCTAAAGGCCAAACAACTGGGATAGGAGTGAGAATGAAAGTACATGTGAACAGACATCTGCTTTATTGAGATGCACACTTTTAATTTCAAAGCTTAAGATCAAGAAAAGAAAAGAAAGGAAAAGAAAAGCAATACACTCAATAGTCTAAAGAAAATCATTTAGATTTTAGCACCTCACTCTATTTTAGCCCACTGAGTTACCAGCCAAAGGCTCAGCAGCTGCTAAAGAAAAGTGCAAGAGCAAAGAGATATAAACGGCTTTGCCAAAAAAAAAAAAAAAAAAAAAAAAAGAAGAAGAAGAAGAAGAAGAAGTGGCCAAGGAGCTTCAAACAGTATTTTTCCAGAGGAACACAGGAAAGTACTGCTTTATTTGGTGTTTCTCGAGCAGCCATGGTACGAGAGGAACAGTCCACTCCCAAATCCACTGGTATTGATGAAACACACTCTGCAGAGGCAAACTGAGGGTCTTTGCAGCAGATACAGTAACAGCACATGCTGTCAGGAATGACCCCCTGAACACTTTGAACCAAATACACTCCAAATGTTCCGGCTCCTTCCAGCATTTAAAGTGAAAGTTTATTCATTCAGTATGAATTCTATTGATGGAAGCTCAGCCTACTGCCAGAAGGTGCCAGAAAACGGAAACATGGCCCTGAAAGAGAATGCAGACTTGGCTTCAAAGAGAAACAGATAATTGGAAACATAACTGTGAGGGAAAATGACAGAAACAATACAGATTACAAGTTTGAAAACAAAAGCAACTTCTAGAACTGTATAAAGCTGTTTTGACATGCTGAACAGTGTGCCACATCACCAACAAACTGAATTTGATGTGTAAAAATCAGTGGAATCCTCCTTTACTCTGCTTGTTTGCTCCATTGTGAATGCATGTTATGTGCATCCATAATATAGATGCACCTTTTATGTTTTTTCTACCAGGACCTGAGTCTGACCTACGGCTTAGAACGATGCGTTCGAGCGCCTGTCAGGAGCACATGAATCTTCACACACGGCTGGATGTAGCAGAGAAGGTAAAGGAGCCTGTGGCTGCTGCTTCTAAATCAGCCTCAATATCATCAGGATTCAGGATTTTTCCCCTCAGTGTACTCCGAATCATTAGTGAATACCAGCCTCCTCTCCACTGAAGTTGCCAAAAACCCTCTGCATTACCTTCTTTGGATGAAATGCGAGAGAGAAATGGAACGCTGCCACATCCAGCTGTACTTACTGTGCAGTTCTCCATGATTTCCAAAACACCGATGAGACACTCCAAGTGTCCAAAATCATCTCACCTCACACACACAGCCTTACCCTCACTTTACCTACAAGCTGTATTATTCACATGAAAATGTGAATAATACAGATAATGTATTATTCATGAGTGTTGATTCTATTATTCATACCACAACTTATCCATGTTTTATTCATGTTACAACCACACAAATATGTCCTTATCTCTTGCAGAAACTGGAGGACACAGTTGAGAAGTTGGAAGTTGAGCTGGTTGCTCTTCTGGATGACATTGAATCGCCAAAGTGGCGCCCCCTGTTGGACAATAGTGGCAAGGCTACCGTGGACATCCTGGATGATCCAGGAGAGAGAGTGCAGCCCTCCTGAACTATTTGGGCATCCAGGACTTGGACTTGGACTCTGAAAATATGCACTGCCAAACAAACCAACTTTAATGCAAAATCTGTTAGAAATAGACTGTTTATGTATAATTATGTAAATCAAAAGCAAGATTTTATTTCAAGAGAGGACGCAGGCTTTTGCACAAGAAGGTACCAGCAGATTGATCACATTGTTAACTCAGCTAATCCTGTTTGAGGCCTTTTCTCCTGCAGTCAAAGGTGACAGCTGAGATGTTGACAATGTTATCCAAAGGGATTAGTGACATGTTTGCTCAGTCTTTCTGGCTTTTCATCGTCTCCTATTGTCAACAGACCTTACACCATGTACAGTATCTGAATGAAAAATGACAAAAACCAAACAAGCCAATTTACTGGAAGGAGTTTTATTTCTTTATCAAAGCAGTCAAAGCAGCATGTTTTAAACACGGAACAGTTTCAGTAGGTACAGTACAAGGCTTTCACTGAGTCCCTGTAAAAATCCTGCAGCACAGAACATTATGCAAAATAGGACCACAAAGAGGAAGGAGTGGCATAAATCAGAAACATCCTCTTCTTGATGTATGTATCCACAACGTTAAGACATCTACAGTACGGTACGCCTTGTGAGCATCGATCTCAAACTGCTGAATGGGAGACATGCTGTTGCTGGTTGAACATTAGCAGGGCGGCTTTGGAAACACTTGGTTAATATGCTCACTACAACAGCATCCAATACATTAAACACATAAGAAACATGTTTGGAGGGTTCGCAAGCAATGTCCAATTAGGAATGGTCACAAATGGCAATACTGTTGAATAGTCTGGTAACTTAGAGAAAAGCTACACTTAAATCAGATATTATCCATCTACAAATGATTAACACATAATTACAAATTCATTTCAGGCCTATGCTGATCCAGATGGTGTGTAGGCAGATTTAATGGAACTTTGGAACTATTTTTTCCCCCTACAAACTGAGGCATTCTGTGTTTTAAAGATGAAGCAAATACTGACTGCCCCAGTTCCACTTCCTGTTCCTTTGCTGCACAGACAATAATGCATCACTGACCCACAACAAAGCATCAAACACAAATTTACTACCTGCATTCCTTTCATCCAGCAAGGAAACGAGCCTTCATACTTGAAAAAGCATTAAAACAGCCTACAGGATGCCAAAAGGTACTGCATATCATCTAAAAATATCATGCCATCCATATAACACTTGGATTATACGATTTGTACAGTTTAAGATGTTCTTCACGAAACTCACTGTCCAAATTCAGCCACGTAGGCGCGGCTGATTCTCCAACTTGGATGAGGCCTGTGTCAGCATCGAGGTACGCGATTATTAAAAGCTTGTGCATGCACAGAACTCTAGGCATCTGCTAAAACAGGCTTATAGTGTAAAGGTACATGCAAAAAAGCGCAGGGTTTGGCGATATCCGTGTTGTTAATGCACTCCATCTTTTCATTGTATATTTTGGTGGACTCGGAAGTTGCCACTTGAATCCCTTTAAGAAGCTACTTAATCTAATCATATAGTGTTAAAGGATCATACCGGTGGGTTTTGCATGTTTCAGCCCACTGAATGCTATCCACATACAGTTTACATTACTCCCAGTCATTTTGCAAAAATGCCTCTGGAACGGTAATTTTGGAGTTGTTTTCCCTACCTTTCAGTTAGCCATTGGTTTTAGTTAATTCCAGAATGCTATAACTTATAGAGACTTGAAACCTGCTTAACATAGCGTAGCACAGCAAACCACATGCCTTATTATTTATTTTTGTCAAAGTTACTTAATTTAACTGATCCAACATGTAGCTACATGGTAGAAAATACATACTTCCACCAAGGAGGAGAAACGCAGAAAAGACGGCTTTGGCCAGAAAATTAAAATGGTTGTGCCTTGAACCTACAAACGTGCATGTTAACAAGCAAAATACTAAATTTTAAAGTGGGTGTATGACCTGCCCATTTAATTTTGAAAGATTAAGGGATTTGGCAAAATGACATGAAAACTAAAATACAGTTTTCTGTTTTGAAAAATGGCTGGCAATAATATAATGTGTATGCAGGTAACATTTATTGGGCTCAAACATGCAAGACCACCGGTATGATCCTTTATGATTCTCCTTTTCCTTTTCCTGAATCAGAATTTTACCTTTATACATCAAATATGTTTGTATAAATGATTTTCATTTGTGGAAGGAACACTAGATTTACATTATACCGCGAAAGGAGACATACATTCACACATTCAAAGTTCCTTAGAAATGGTTATGCAAATGGTAGAAAAGCTTTGGCATATTTTGCCTACAAGTTGTGCCTGCACACTTGGAAAGAAGAGCAGAATGAAGCGATGTGAAGATCTGGCTTCACACAGCTCTTCCTTTAGTTTAAACTTTAAGTACGCAGTCCCACATAAAACTGTGGTGAGTTAGTCTTTTCTAAACTACCTATGCTATTTACATGTTTTCTCTTTGTTAGGCCTTAGGGTTTTAAGGTGGACTTTGCTACATGTTCCAAGTTGTCCAGGCTGAGATTAATGGCACCACCTTAAATGTACCACTATCACTATGACGGAAATAGACAGTACCAACACTTCAGCATAGCCCAATGATAACCTACAGTCTAACCAAGCATTTACAGAGATGATCATGACTACTGAAGCATACTGAGTTTTCTAATAGATTCTTAAATGACGGGGCAGATGCAGGGCTAAAATACTACGCCGTGGTACAGTCACAATGTCCTTCTGATTGCTGTACCGATTTATGGTAAATTACAGTATCTTATTACTATAAAAGAGCTTGGAAAAGATTTCACAAATCTTTAAAAAGGAAAATCAAACTAGCATTCTAACTACAATGCGATTAATGAATACTGATTATCAACAGGCACCATTTAGTTTTAACAGGCTTACAGTGTTGCAGTTCATATACTCTCTGTCCTAGATAGCTTATGTTCAAAGCATCTATTATTCTCTGCTTTTTCCTCATTCTTAATGGGAATCAGCATTTATCCTCCCACAACATGAAACCATCTACACTGTCATGGCAGCCTGAAATAGCCACAAACGCTTAATGCTTCTCAGAAGGATGTTACGATAGGATGGCGTTCCAACAATTGTTCACAAGTAGGACACAAAAACAGAGGCTAAAGGGGAGAATGAACTGCAGGCAATGAGAAACATAAATCAAGTGCCTGTGTCTACTGAATAATTCAATCACCCCCCAGCCAGATTTTGAACATGGAGGCTGAGAGGGGAGGCTTTCCAACCAAAACTGCTAAATCCAAAACCATGGGCTGCTATTGCTTTGGATGTCATCATCAGCTTCAATCTGAACAACACCTCCTAGAAAGTGACGCCTTATTAATCATGCTATACGGTAACATTGCATAGAAGTTAGAGCTTACTCTATGGTGCACGGGCAGGCGGGGACTCTCCGGAAATCTGCTGGGCTCACAGCTTCATTCATGCTTTACTGGAAGAATGCTACAGAAAAAAAAAAGAGGGAAAATGGTGGGAGCCATTTCGGAGCCTGTTCTGCAGCGGTCGCCCTGCTGTGCGCTCCTCTGCTCCTGGCCACAGAGGACAGGTGAGAAAGTGTGTATTGGCATGGCACAAACACTGTGGTGGCCAGAGAGACTGTAGTCATCGTTGTGACGGGTGTGGCACTGGCACTAGCAGCTGCCGGGGGAGGAGCAGACAGAGCCGCACATGCTCAGTTTGGACGAAGACTCTGGTTCTGGCTCAGGATCGTGTTCTGGCTCAGCTCCATCGTCGTCGGTGGGCCCGGCTTCCCCGTCCCCATCTCCACTGGCATCATCAGTCCCGGCCTCTGACTGACCCTCCTCCTGACGCCTTTTCAACCTGAAACAGATGGGACATTGTAAAACAAAAATTACTAGTTTAACCTTTGACCCTTTTCTCTGGGTGCGAAGACAACAAGACACACACACACACACACACAGACACATATATACTGTATACACACAGTGAAAAAGAGAGTGAGAGAGAGCGAGAGAGCAACAGTAAAGGAATATAATGAGAGGGTTTGAGTTTATTAAACGTCTGTACTGTGCATAATTTTAGCCATGATGTCCTCTTTTATAAATAGAACTACACTGCCATTAATTAAAGCAATAGGATATAATGAGACATCTGCAATACAGGATTTTCATGTAACGCTGCAGCGGGATGACCTGATCAATAATAAATGAGACAATAATTTAGAGCTGCACTGAACTAATATTCCACCCTTTGCATTCCAGAGAAGACACATTCCATGATATATGGACCTCATAGTCTTTAATGTTTTGTATATGTCAGTAGTATATTATTTGCATTGTCAATGGGTGCTTAATATTTTGCCACAGCAGAGTGAGTTCAATAAAAGCATTCTATTATCTATGATTTACAATTTCATAAAGGAGATGCCTGTCACAGCAAGTGAAGATGAAGTGCTCTGAAATGCCTTCCTGCATTCAATACTGTGTTTAAACCAAAAACAATAATTTAGCAAGAGACATATTTAGGCCTGTGGCTTGGTTTTATAGAGTATATGTTGATATGTTATAGAGTATGGCTAATCACAACACAATGGCATTTTGGGAGGGGGCCTTAAAGAGACAGTACCTACTTCAGATTGTTCTCACTAAATATGCACAACAGATGAGGAAATCTGTGTAATATGACCTCTTTAAAGTTCTGATGGTAGTGAAAAAAATTCTTAAGACCAAAGAGCATAATCTAGAAAAAGGTTGAAAAGTAGAACAAGTCTTGCACTGACACATAATCTTAAATTGTCTCCATGTCAAACACAGTCAATGATCTTGGTTTTATATATCCCTTAAAAACATTTTGGAAGAGATCTTGGCCTCTGACAGGTGCCACATTTGTTTTGTTTAAAGGAAAAATTAGGTGTAATTATGGTAAAATGTTTACCCTTTTGTACATTTTAGTTATGTTTTATACATATCTGCTGTATTTGGGTGCTCTTACTTCTCACGGTTGAAGATCATGAACTCTTGTTGCACCACTTCAAGGCACTCCTGGAGGTAGTCATTCTCCTGCAGGCGGTCAACAGACAATATCATCATCAACATCATCTTCAACCTTAACATAAATATCACAATAAACATTGATGGGAAAAGCTGTCATTTTCTTTTTTTTTTCTTTATTTTGTCTATATAACTCATGAATTGCTTGTGAGCTCGCCTCAAATTGGATGTTTGGCCCAAGACAAAAATAGAAGCTCATATTTCCGAAAGCACTTGGGGCCATGACAACAAGCACTGAAGGTTTCATAATTTAATAATCTTGGTAATAATGCAGCTGGAGCACACACGCACACACACAGACACAGTCTTAAAACCTTGTTATTGACAGAGGTGTTCGCTACTGGCACACTGTTCAGAGCTGATAACATGTGACACACACACACACACACACACACACACACACACACACACACACACACACACACACACACATACACACAGGACTGACGTTAATAGCACTGATGTCATAATGGCTGTTTAAGAACATGTTTCTTATATAAACAGCGAGGATGAGAGGAGAGGATGTCTGTCGATGTCTAACAATGTCTCACATAATAAGGCAAATGAGACAAAGAGCATCCAACATACGTTGTCAATATCCTGGTTTTCAGCTCTGGTAAAATCAGGACACACACAGGCTCATGATTTTTGCTGAAATGCCAGTAGTGTGAACAGTTTTTAGATCATAATCATTTTAAGTTCTCAGAACAAGTCTCACTTGATGCATTCTATTTAACAACACCATATGAAGATAAAAGGGAGAATGCTGAAGGTTTAGGAATCATTTGGCTGACATAAAAAGCAACCTTGCACCACATAAGCAGATGAATATGAAGAAAAACACACACTTGGCTGTAAGATCTGAGAAGATTACAGTACAACTAATCAGGGTACTTGCTGGGAAGAGCTAACTTGATTGTGAAGCTCCATATTTCTCTTTATGCTCACTGGCACTACAGTGTTATTCAATCTGTCTCCTGAGCTGAAATTAGAGATAATTCACAGCAGATGACAGGCAAGATGTTGAGATTTGGGTTACTGCCAAACTAAGAGTATGTGGATTTGATAGGAACATACACACTTGAGTCCAAAGTAAATCTTGTTTATCCAATATTGACTCTTGGGTAAACCATTCAAGCATGATCAATCATCAAATCGTGCTAAGAATCCATTGTCCATATAGTCCCCATCCCCATTTAGTTTAGCACTGCCATATTGAAAATAACAATAATCTGATAAGAATAAGCCTGCAAATATCAATTTGCTGTAAAACAGTAAAGCAAAGAATTGTGGAATGGTATAATGTCTTTATATTCTCATTCCATCATCAGAGAGAACAGAATCCTCTTAGCTGGTTTAGATGAAGCTCGAGTTCCTAACAGCCTCTACCTCCTCTCACAAATCAATCATTTTCATACTTCAGAGGATTGCACCATTCCACTGATTTATATACCTTCCCTAAAGCTTTTTTTTTTTTCCTATAAAACTTTAAAGATTATGAGCAAATCTAAACAATTTGACCTTGTCTCTGATACACATTTTCATCACCACTTCAGTTTTGGCTTTGGTGTTGTGCTCAGAGACATTAGAGACAGCAGGCGATTGAACCAGCAGTCTATGAAGGATGTTACACACAGACTGGGAATCCTTGCTGTTGTCTCGAGATCTGTTCTTGGCCAGTCTCTTCTTCTTCTTGTGAAGTGGACGCGACTCCAGGATCATCTCCTCCAGCTCGAAGGTGGGGTCGCAGTGGAGCCGACCTTTCTGTTGGAGGAAGATACACACAAGAAAAACACACATGCACAGGATCATAAATCAGCTATGCTATGCAGCCACAGCCACAAATTGCCCATATTGATTAAAACACGTGAACAGTAAGTGCTCACAACACACACACACACACACACAGAATTTTGAAACATTAGAGCTGAACAGCATAAGGAAGTTGCATTCAGTGTCCTTTGCATTATTCAATCATTACACACCCATTACCATTTGAAAATAAGAGAAAGTGCCTGTCTGTGCTTTAACGTGTTTTGTATTTATTTTGTGTGTGTTAGTGTGTGTGTGAGTGTGTTGATATTAGATCGCTCCACACTAACATTAGGAACAAATCCAGCCTCCATCTTCTTCTCGTACACGGCATCCCAGTTGACGTCAGCGAGGTAGGGAGATGTCTGCATGTCAGACAGGCTGGAGAAACGATGCTCTGGGTTCACCGTCAGTAGCTGGGAGAAAGACACACAAGACAGAGAGAGAGAGAGAGAGAGAGAGAGACAGCAATGTCACCTTTATCGTGTCGCCTTCTAAGCACAATATCACCTTCACAGTGTCTTACCTCACTTACATTTTAACTTGCCAAATTATGGAGGGAAAATTGATGAATATTTCTGTTTTAAAGATGCAATATGAAAAAAAAAAAAGCTCAGAAAACATTTATGACCACTGTGTGAACCCAAAAATCGACTAATTTTGTATTCCTTCTTGATATCCCTTCAGACAACAAGCAGAGTGATATTTATTATTTTAAAACATAACTGTATATATTTAGATTCATTTCTAAGAATACTGCAATGCTGTAATTATTCTTTTTAAGGATTTTATTGCTTCAAAGTATTCACCACACATCATTATAATTACACCAACCTTCAACAGCTTCCCCCTCGACTTTAATTCAATGTTCCTTATCACCAACAGGGGGCACTCTTAATTAAATCAGTCCCTCAACGGGTTTGAATCAAAATTGTGGCACAGATCAACTCACGATTCCTCACAAGAGTGAAACTATGAACTGAGGGAGGAAGTAAAAATGGTGTGGATGCAGTTGTGCTTTATTAAAATATCATCTGTTTTATTTTTCACCTCAGGGTAAAATTAACACAAACACACCATGGAAATGTGTTTGCTCTCTCTTTCAGTGTTTTCATTCTTATTTTTAAGCCTGATTCAATTTCCTCCTGCAGGGCCAGTTAGCTCTATCTCAGTGGAGCCCAGACATGGTAATTGATAAGCAGCAGAGCGGAAGAGACCAGGACTCTGTCCAGAACACTGAGTCACACACGCGTGCACTCGTGGTCATACACTGCTGAAAACCTCCTTCTGAAAAGGTCATGTTGTGTCATCAGATTCACTGTTTTCCGTGTGTAAACACGCTGAATCTTGAGGCAGATGACTCCGCTCATACAGAGAAAATGATGCTTTGATTCAAGAAAACCATTGAGATGAAGAATCCTCTCACTTCACAGGCAGAGTTTTTACTTATAAGAGAACATTTTTAGCATGTGCACACACATACACACACACACATACACCCAGGCTTTCTCTTCTTCTCTCCCACTTCCTCCATTTCTGTGCTTCCATCCCTCAGGTTCCCATCTGTCATTTTTCTTCTCCTTTGTCCTCAGGGTCTCAGCCCATCTACCTACACCCTCCCTCCCTGTGGCTTTGGTGCCTTTTTACCTCAATCTCTACCCTGATATCAGCTCTTTATCCTCTCTCCATCCTTCCCTTCTGCTCCCCCCCCTCTCTTTTCCATCTCAGGGGAAGTCGACCATCTGTGCCCAGGCAGCACGTTTGGGGTCAATTTTCTTTCACTTCATTCAATCAGAAATGTTAACTGAAAATAACAGAATAGGTTTTGCATCTGCATTTATTCGTCTATCCATCCATTCTATATACAGTACTGAGGGTATTTTTAGGTTTTACATAATAACACTTAAAATTTTATAGAGACAGAATACAGATTAAGCCACATCCTTTCCAGCTCACCTTCCTCAGAAGGGAAACCAGGTCCTTGGGCCAGGCTGGGTTGTACTGCACACTGACTGTACTGAAGAGCTGAATCAGAGATTCCACAGAGTTACTGGCGTGGATGTCATAGGGCCTCTGGTAAGGAGATGGATGTGAGGAAAAAGAGAAAGGGAAATAGGTAAGAAATCCATGAGGGGAAAAAAAGGACAGGCAGAGAATAAATAGAAGAGGATTAAAAATGGATGAAAAAAGAGGGGGGAAAGACAAATGGGGTAAATGTAAAGATGAGTTAAGGCACATTTATAACCTAATAAGCTAAAAAGAAAAAAAAAAACTCCAGTTCCCATCATGCCTCACCCAGCCACGCAGAACTTCAAAGACTGTCACTCCTAGTGACCACCAGTCCACCTCAAAGGCATAACCCGTCCCTCCACTTACAAATGACTGGAAGATCTCTGGAGCTGAGAGGACATACACACACACGCACACAAACACGCACACAAGAAATCACTTATGTGCAGTGAAACTGCATATGTTCCAGCAAATACCATCAAGCGCACAAAATTATTGTTTATCTTTCCTGACATGCAAAATGCAATCACCTGAAAAAGCTGTTTCCTAATTTTTGCCTCATTGAACACAAAATCTGTGATTTCAATAACTGAATTGAAATTGTAAACTAAACAAGTGCCCTCTTCAGTAATCATGAGTTTTCCAAAATGCTTTCAGAAATCTGCAAAAACTGGCATCCTCCAGGCTGCATGTAGATTGCCATTTAATATGTCACAGTCTCTCTTTCTCTCTCTCTCTCTCTCTCTCTCATTTGCTTTCAGGTAAAATATGACTCGATTGATGTATGCCCAGCCACATCAACCTTTTCTGCATGTAGTATCCCTTTTACTTGGTAATATTTATTTATCCAAAGCAACTGACTATCCAGATATAAGTTACCCATGTAGGGCTTGGTTCCAGCTAAGGCTGTGGCTCTCTCTCCATCTTTTATTATTGTTGCAATGTTGAAGTCTGTCAGGTGGGCGTGACCTGCAAGAAACAACCATACAATGCATCAAAACAAAATCCATCCAAACTTCTATTTTTATCCAACTGTAAACATGCAAAAGTAAAAACACACTCGACACCACACACACACACACACACACACACACACACACACACACAAATACATCACATCCTTACCTTGCTCATCCAACAGGATATTGTCTGGCTTGACATCTCTAAAGGAGACACACAAATACACATCAAATGAATTGTCATCTAACATATGAGGTGCTATTAAATATAAACATCCTAATGGTACAAATTATGAGTCATGTTGTTCATATGACCAAACTGTAGCTGTTACTCTAAGTTTTTGTATCAAGTACCACCTCTGAGATAACTGTGACTCTATGGTGAAGGAGAAAAGATGGTGGAAATACACACACACACACGCATCACATGAGCATGTGAAAGTCTGTGGGAAGAGTCTGTAGGTTGACCCATGTGTAAATTACATGTTAAGTGTGTGTGTGAGTCACATAAACACAGAGAGAGAGAGAGAGAGAGAGAGAGAGAGAGAGAGAGAGAGAGAGATCACTGATCCCTAGGAGGGTCTTACAGTTTGTTTGCACATGCTTATTGCACTGGGCACCCATACAACGGACACACACACACACACACACACACACACACACATTTCCCAGATAGCACAGGCTCTTCTGCCCCTCCACAGTCAATTAACAGAGTGTGCACAGTTGATTTAATTATGCTGCACATCATGCTGATGTGAAAAATACATGCAGTCCACAGAGAAAATCTACACAACCCATAGGACGCATATGCAACACAATGCAACACAAAGCTTATGCTCACATCTTCTGCCAAAACTCTTGGAAGGGAGTGGGGAGTGTGTGTGTGTGGGGGGGGGCTGGCTGAAATATATACATGTTCAAGGGAGGAATTCTGATACAAGTGCCAGCTACTGCCGCCATGCCATTTTGTTTGATGTACAAAACCAGTCGTTCAGTCAACATTTAATTCATTTTGCAGCAAGATCAGAAACACTGATCCAACTTGTAGCAGCATGCAAAGTTATTTCTCCCTGATATACGAACAAACATTCAGTGTGACAGGATCTAACAACTAGAATTTTTAACATGAGGAGAGGAGAGGAGAGGAGAGGAGAGGAAAAGAAAGGAAAGGAAAGGAAAGGAAAGGAAAGGAAAGGAAAGGAATCTTGTTCTTTGTTCTTTGGGGACTCACCACTTTTACTTCCCTTCCTCTCATTGGACTAATTTTACCTCCTTGGGCATGGTGGCAGCTGACTGTTGCTAGGAGACTGCAGACCCTTCTTCCTTCAGTTGGTGCAACAAAATAATTGTATAGTATTCTCCTGTCAAAAACTTACAGGGTGGAACAAAATTGTAGAGCTAGAGACGGCCACAGATACCCAGGGATTGGATTACGGCTCTAAGAGCAGACACAATTGTGTCAAAAGCAGAGCAGTTGATGCTGAGGAAAAGGGGGTAAAATATGGAAGCAGAAAAAAAGCAAACAGCGTCGTCCGTCACCAAACACTTTCTGCTGACAGTTTTGATATTTACATCATGGTGGTCTCTGTCAACCACATAAAAAAACAAGTCTAAGGCTGATAGTTTGCGGTAAATGGCTGATAACACACAGCTCTGTTTGTCCGCATTGGGTATGATGTTCCTGATGTGAGTGTGTTATATTCCACTGACTGTGTGCAACTGTGAGTGGTGCATTATCACCTGTGACCGCTGACTGGCAAAAAAAAAAAAAAAAAAAAAAAAAACAGAGGAGGAGCCAATATACAAACCAAGCATCAGCATCTCTATGCTGAACTAATACCACAAACTCAGTGTTGATTAATTAAAGGGGACATCAAATCCATGGGTGCAGCTAGCTCAGGCCTGATGCAGCTGACCAATCAGAATAGAGTGGGCTTTCCCTGAGGGGGTCTTAAAGAGACAGCACCTAAAATGTTCTGTTTTCACTCAGTACGCACAGAAGTGCTGCAGCAAGGGAGCGTAGAAATGGGTCTATATGTTTTTTGCAGGTTAAAGCATTTCAAAGGTTCTAAATATCCCCCCCAATGAAAATAAAAAGATGGAAATCTGAATTTGAAAATAAAGTAATATCAAGTAATAATCATAATACAGTAAAACTGCATTTTTCATGCAGTCCTGTTTAACAGAAAGCATCTCCTGCATTTTTGTGTATATAACTAAAAAGTATATGACATAATCTATAATGAGATGCAACTTATTTATTATTTCTTCTGCAATTTGTTGTGAATTATTGTAAATGCCAATATGAGGATACTGGACAGATTCTGTTATATTTGACCCAGTGTTCTTCTCTGCATTACTGGAGGAGCTGCAGCTCAGTTAAAAGCCATTTGTTTTGTTTTGGATCTTAACAATAAACTAAAACTTTCCTGATCTGAAATAACGTTATGCTTTAACTGTGATAAAGGTTTATATCTGTAGCTTTTATGCTTGGTATGCTGACAGCCATGCAACTCGCATTATTTTTTTAATTATTCCCACTTTTCCCTTCCATTTCCACCAGCTTTACTGATAATGCGCTGTGTCAGCAACTGTTGGTGACTGCCAACAGTGTTTGGCACTGCCACCATTAAACCAAGAGCTGTAATGCTCATTACACACCAGAAAACAAAACTACTGGATAAATGAAAAACAGAGAGAAATGTTGTGTATTCTTATCCTAATTAGGCCAAAAAAATGCAAAATTTGGCACTAGAGGAAAACCCTTATTATTATCTAAATCAGAAGGGTTCATCTTTAGTGACTATTTTGCTCAAAAAAATGTTACAACAATCTCTCTCTCTCCGGTATTTTGAGAAATCTTTTGTACAATGGTGACATATTGCCATCATTGTGCATACTGTACCAGAGAAATGGCCAAGAGGTAATCAGTATCATTAAGGGTCATCCTCTGGGGACCATGATTGTAAACAGCAATTTTCATGGAAGCAAGGAAAATGGAGATTGGAAACTGTTACTTCATGGTGGAGTACCACAAAGTATCATTTTTCCTCAAAATGATTCAGATTCTTCCTCTGGGGAACATGAATGTCAAGACCTAATTTCACAGCAGACATACATAGATAGATAGATAGATAGATAGATAGATAGATAGATAGATAGATAGATAGATAGATAGATAGCAGTAGTACTACAGACAGACACACACACACACACACACACACACACACACTATTGTTGTTCCAAGGAAGAAATTGAGCCCAAATGAGATTTTTGAAAAGGGTTCAAACAGTTTTTCAGCCATCTGTGGTGTAAAATCTGTATTCTGCAGAGACTCCCTTCTTCCAATGACTGTACTGCACGCTTACTGCTGTGCTCAGCATATTTCAACAAAAAGCTGTGGAGAGCACAGAGTCCACTCTGGTTGAAGAAGATGGATGATAACATTACAGCAACTCACACATGAGGGCTATCTTTAGATATGTAAAGTAATCTAAATAAAAACAGGGATGTCCAAATATCTAGAGGGCAATACCCTTCAAAATGAACAGAACCAGGCTTTAAAGAGAAAATAAATAAAGCCCCTAAAAAACCTGCATGAGGTCTCTTTTGCTTATGTTTACATCTATAAATTCCTTAGCTACTTTTATAATGTGCTATATTTTGATCAGGTCTCCAAAAATAATTTGATAACTAAATAATGGTTGACTAAACATATTGTGGTTGTAAATACTTTTCCTACATTTTACCAGAAGCTGTTCACATTCCATCAAACAGGGCTGTGCTGTTCCTGTAACCACCAGGCATTCACAGGTGAAATAACTGAGTTTCCCTCTTTCCTCAACCAGAGAAGCAGAGAACAGAGGAGTCGAGGTTGATCATGAATCATTTCTATCCCCATGCAGGCCCCTCTGTTTCTAAGGAGCTGGAATGGAAGCATGTCAGGAATAACAAAGTGTGGATCAGAGGCTTATGGGACATGACATTAAGTGGAAGCAGGTAAGAGTCTTTGATATGACTTGTTGAAAGTGGGTGTCAAAAAAAGAAGAGATATTCGGAGACACTTTGAATCCAGAATATTGCCTGAAGGATTTGATATGATGCTACTTTGACTTTGCGATTCTGATAAACTAAAAAGTGATTACGCAAAGGGAATGGATTATTGCACTATACCCTCTGGATCACAGAGGAGATAATGCACTTTCCCAACTCATGATGTAAAGGTTGAAGTAAGGAGGCGCTCTCCTTTTACCAAAATTCACTTTGGTGCTTTGACTTCCAGCCTGACAAGAACAAATCATTATTCCTGTGTGCTGAAAAAATAGACATTTATTTATATGTGGCCAGCACAACGAAAGACCCTTGAATGTCAAAAGTTAGAGACACAACCTTGAGGTAATTTTAAAGGAAACTTTTCCCTGCAGAGGAAATTTGAGGCTTTGAAATTAGGTCAGATGAGCTAACAAGATTTTGTATTTTCAAGAGAACAATGTAATGATGTAATGGGCTGACACTGATGCATTTGAATGTAAGTATTATGAATATAAATGATTAATGAGGATGCTCAGGCAGACTTTAGATCTGCCTTTGATACTGGTGTCTCTGATCTGCTGTTTTGATGTTTAAATCAGAAGTTTGTCTGATCTCACAGTTCAGGTCACATAGCCAACAAACACCTGTAGTGCTGTCTTAATTGATAATCATTGTATTTCCAAATTTTACTCAGTGTAAATCCTCCTCATCAGCATCAAATTCATAAAAGGAACCAGAGTCTGAATAATATTAGTGATCCATTATGTATCATAATTAGGAGAGGGTAAGTTATAATTGCAAATTTCTGAAATTTGGAGGCCTTGAAATGAGAAAAGAAAAAGAAGAAAAAAGATATTAAAATTTGTACCTATGGATGATGTGTTGGCTCTGCAGGTAGTCCAGTGCCAGTGTCATCTCACAGAGGTAGAGTTTGACAGCATCCTCACTGAATTGAACACTCTGCTGCAGGTGGTACCGCAGATCTCCTCCCAGCAGGAGGTCCACCACCATAAACATATCCTCTTCATCCTGGAAAGAGTACCTGGGACCAGGAGGAGGAGGGGGAGGGGGNGGGGGGGGGGGGGGGGGGGACATAGGGCTCAGTCACAGCACAGTTTGGAAAGGAGACTCATGCTGTGCACAGAAAAGCAAAAACACACAAACAAAAACACAAATACCGTATAGCACTGGTGCACTTGCATGCAACATATACAGTAGACTGCATGCTAAACACATATATGCACACACACATGCACATATATGCACATATTTATACAGATCCACTAAAGAACAAACACTGAGGAAAGCCATATGTATATACAGTATAGCCACAAGAACACGCCATTAACATGCATCATTCTGTGTGTTGTATTTAAACCGGCAACGTTGAATCAGCAACCTTAATGCATTATGTATATTGATGCATGTGTCAGTGTATACTTGAGTTAATTTGTGTGTGAGTGTGCATTTCCATACACAGTCACCATTCTATCATACAGCATTAGATTACTACCCATCATTATCCTGACCATTACCCTGCCATTTATCTGAGAAAACGCAAAAAGAAAGGAATTGATCGCCAAATTAAAGCTTGGAAAGAGTGTGTCTATGCTTGATGTGACTTCATTAAGGATTGCTGGTCGTCCACAAACATTTTTGTCAATCAGGCTTACTGATCATGCACATCAAATTAAAATACAGCTGCTTAATGATCTGGGTGGGGATTTGTAACGCTCCACTCCACAATTTCTACGCCAGTCAGTGAACAAAACATTAATCCACATGGGTGAACAATGGAATCTAATGTCTCATCAAAGGAAAATAAAGGCAGAATTATTTTCTAATAGGTCTCCCATGTAGTAAGATCTCAATTTGCAGAGGAGGAAAACAAACAAACTCACACCCTGGTGATTTCTTCTATCAAAGTCCGTTTAATGTGTTTGTCACTGACCCAATTCATTATTTTCCTGTTAAAGCTCTGATATTGCGGCGTTATTACTTTCTGCGGCTGCAGGTTTTCCTCTGGATCTTCAGGCTTAGCTTTGAGCACACAGAGGGACGCAGCGATTGGTCCTATTCAGGTGCAATTTTCTGCCTTTCTATAAGTGAAAAAAAGGCCCATGTGTAGTGCTGAGCAAAAATCGTTCCATCTCATCTACAGATTGGTTCTGCCAGAGCAAAACCCATTTGCAGTACTGAGTGTTTCTGCTCTCCTGAAAGAACACACAGATTAATTGTGAAATGCTCTGAATGTTTGTGTGATTGGCTAGATATACCAACAATACTGACAGACAAGACTCAATGAACACAAACTAATGCTGTCAAACAGATTGCATTCAATGAATGACCTGCAAGAAAATATGACCTGAGCACCGTCTTATTCAAATTCCCTGCCAGCCGATGCATCAGAGGGTCCTGATGTAGTCAATAGGAAATGACAGTAGAGCAACTACATCATCCACAGTAAGCCAATCTGACCTGACCCTCCAGAGATCAGCCTCACTACAGAGTAGCCGCAGCAGATGGCAAGCCCCAGGATGTTGTTTGCTGCTGGCAGGAATTCCCTGCTGTCACCTTTTTATCACCTCATTGTCACAGTCTGACTCCTGGTGTCCCATTGACAGCTGAGCTTCTTCTTCTGAGGCAACAGTCGCCATCTTAGTGCTCCACAAAATGGCCTTCCCAATCCACTGCTGAACTCCTCCTGTCCCTAAGAGAAACGCCACAGCTCGATGCTGTTGTCACTTCCTTTCTCACTTTTGCTCAGCTGACAAGAACATGTCAGATATGTGCTGACAACTGGAGCATATGAAAGCTGACAAGACTTGTCACCTTTAAGACTCTCACTGAGGATGGGACAGAGAAGAAACACAAACAATCTTCCAGTTTTTGGGAACATTTCTCTGCAAATTTGACATTTGTAAAAGTCAGCTAAAGGGTCGTTCTGCTGTCAAGAATTGGACAGGAATGGTGGCTATATAATGGGTGAATAATACAAGTGACAGGTGTTAGTCCACTTTTCTCCATTGATTATTTGAAGATATTTCTATTCGTGGGGATGGTATATTGTACATTTTGATGAGTACTAATGTTACCTAATACCAGGCTATACACAAGCATTGCTGTAGCTGACTGCAATTTTCTTCACTCCAGAGCCTACATGAAGAACATAAAGAAACAGACCTTGAGTCGAGGCAAGTTGAAAATGTTATTAACTTGCATAAGATCCAGTGCTTACAGCATGCAATGGTAGCCATAGCAACAAGGTTTTTGGGTCTCCCAGTAAAGTAGGTGCATATGAACACATTAGTTTTTACAACGCTTATTACCTATCTGTACCATTTGTGGTATGGACCTTCAAATTGTGATAATAGATTTGACCACGAAAAGTTTTTTTCCAACAATCTGATCTTACATGCCCTCTGCTGCTTTTAAAACTCAAAAATGGCAACAGTTTTTGGAATAGTGCCAAGGTTACAGGCCAGAGAACTGGGTGTGAATGAATGCCTGGCAGTAAGCTGGGGTCTGGGGAGAGCTGTTACTGTCCAAAGCCAGGGGAGGCAACGTGGAGGGGCCAGTACTGGACTAGGCTGCGACAATCACAGAGAGGAAGGTTAGCTGGCTGGAAAGAGTACAAGAAACAGGCTGAAATATTCAGGCCACAGTGACAAATGAGCCCAGGGAGGCAGGGAGGAGAGAGAGAGGGGGGAGGGAATACAGGGAGAAGGGAAGAGGAGAATAGTTTTGAGGAAAAGCAAGAGAGACAGAGAGAAAGAAAAGCTTATGATTGTGTTGGCTCTACTTGATCCGCAAACTTTAAATGGCCTACATAGAAGTGATGACAGAGACACGCTGTCTCAAAATGACTGCATGACTCAATCACAGTACATATGCACGCTCCTCTGAGGATTCCTCCAACAATGGCATGAGTCAGTGGTGCCTTTCCTCTCAATTGCCCCCAGCTGGCCACCCTAAAACACTCTGCTTCCACTGGCCTGCTTTCACAAGGTGCACTTTGAATGCCATGTCCTACAAAAAAAGTTCTGCCAAAAGCAGTGTTTTTGGCAGTTTCCAGAAATATCTTAAAGGTGCATTATTTGATTGTTGGCCACTGGGGGACAGAAAAATAAGCAAGTCATGTTTCTGGCCACCAGACAAATGGAAGTGCAACATTCACTCCCCTTTTGCTCTGTTTTTACTATGCATCAACTCCAGTCATTTCAGGCTGGATATTTGGTGTATATTTGGCTTGTCAGAGACCGTTTGGTGGAAACGGCTGCCTAGTTTTATATCAGGGGTTAGAGAGCACAATTTATGGGCCAAAAGTATGAGAATCTCTCTATAAAGCCACAGAGTTGACAGATAAGTCTCTGTCACATTACACAGAGCCACTTGATTTAATGTTAATATCAAAAATATTGATTGATGCAGGTGTAAGACCTGCAGGGCTTGAAAAATAATGTTTGGATGGGGAATGCTATATTAGACAAGAAACTGACTCAAGTGTTTTGGGAATGAGCCCATATTTCATCTTTTATGAAGATGATTTGAGGGAAACCCACACACTGGGCTTGTTGTAACTGCTGACTTGGGTGTAGAGCCTAATTTGTTCCAATGCCTCCTAAGGCCTTGTTGCATTCAAGCCTAAAATCAATATTCCTAATAGAGGCTGAACAGGACGCAGCACATCCATCCTCACCACTCCTCTTGCTTGCTTTCTGGATGGACGGTAAAAGGAAAGCGCTGAATGTAGCTTCTCCGAATGACTCACCACTGTTTTGGGTTTTGAAAAATCCCTTAAGGCGATCTCTGGAGACTTTTTTAAGGCTCTAAATCCTTAACAACAATCACTGTGACAACCATAGCTCCCCTCACTACTCACACCAGTTTCAGCAGTGCTCTGTAGCACCGTCCATTTGGTCATGATTCACCGCTGCCTCTCTGGCCTCTTCAGGAGAAAGGGNCTGTAGCACCGTCCATTTGGTCATGATTCACCGCTGCCTCTCTGGCCTCTTCAGGAGAAAGGGTGATGGTGTTTGAGTGATCTGTTGTGATGTAACGCTCTAGGCGAAATCTTGCTTTTACAATGATGTACACTCTTTAGGCCAAGGGATCAATTTCATTGCTACACCTTAATGCTTCTGAAGCTGATTATTCTCGACCACACTTAACAGTACGTAAGCCAGCACAGCTATTCCTTGTGGGGAGAAGTGACCCTGCACTTTGGGGTTTGAAATATTGCATATCCAAAGGAAAGAAGAAGTCAGCATCTTCTCATGTGTCGCAAATCCTTACAAGGATTTGTGTGGATTTGTGGTGCAGCAGATGATAGTTAATTTTTCCTCCTCCAAGGTAATCCATTCAGTGTACCCTCGACTCCTACACATCATATATATGCAGCAAGGGAATGGTCTCAGCAATTACTGTGGGCTGCAAACTTGACATCCACGCAGCTTAAGGCAGCTTTTACCCACCTGAAGGGATTCAGTGTGGGTTTTTACAGGTTTCCTCCTAATGAATTTCCTCTAAAGCTCAGGATGAAACTACTCAAAAGCACAGCAGAATTCAGGATGTCTCAGTGAAAGCAAACCCTGTTTCAAATACAGAAAAACTGTCTCAGCATGTGTCTGTGTGCAGGTGAGAGAGGCGGCAGAGCCTTACAAATCCTTAGTCCGCACATCTATTTTTTGTCAAAACTAATCAATGCTGAATCCTTTCTTAGCAGTGTCTCCTGCACCCCTCCTCTCGACTTGAAGCTGTCTCCCATCTCTGTGATTGCAGGGATCATTACTTTCTCTGACGGCTGTTTGGTGTGTTTTCTCACATTCCTTATGACTCTCTCTCTTTCACTCTCTCTCTCTCTCTCTCTCTGGCACTGTATTAATAAAAGCACTCATATGAAGCTTTATCAAAGCTGGCGGTTCCAGCGAGTTCCATCTTTTGTTGTTTGCTTTTGAGAATATAGGCAGTTTCCAAAATCCCCAGATGATCTATTACACATCCATTAATAATGTACTGAAGTGCACAAGTGCCAAGCACCAGGAATCGCAACGCTCTATTTCACAAGCCTATAGATGCTGGCAAGTCTCTGATCTACAGGGATTTGGTGAAACAGACTTCACATGCAGTGAACCAATTAGGCTCCTACTTGTTATACAGTGAAGTAGACGATCACGAGACGAAGCAGAGTTCTCATCATTCTTATCTTATTACCTGCGAGGATGAGCTGTTGTCTCGAACAGTAGCTAAATGAAGCGGACAGTTTATGCAACGCATACAGGTGCATCGCATAACAATGCTGTCACACACACACATGCTCACAAAGTGTCTGTGTGAACTAGGGCAGAAATAACAACTTACCACGTAATCACGCTAGAAGTTAATTTCCATTATGTCTCACTGTGTTCTGCTCTCTCCAGCTTGAGGAGAAAAAATCTAAACTTTTCTTGAATTATAATTCTTTTGCACCAAGAAAACATTCTTGTCACAGCAGGGCTAAAGTCTCTGAATATGATCGTGATGGCAGTTTGCATCATAAAGGATGCATGTATGCATCATAAAGGATGAAACCAATTCAAAAGAATTCATCTGAAGATTTGCACAATGAGGGTACTACAATTGTTGCGTTTGAGAAGAATTTCCCCTTTTCTCCCACTTTGGAATGTCAAAATCTCTGTGATCTTGTAGTTTTTGTCACGCAAGTTTCCTCTGTTGGCCTGGGCAGGGTGTACAGGACCATGTGCTACTTCCATGACATGTGGTATTGTCAGCAGCTTCTTTTCACCTGCCAGAGTTGAGTGTCAACAGGAGAGTTTTCATTTGCTGACAATTTCAAAATATCATAACAAAAACAGCAGATCAGGGCCAAATTGGCACTCGCTCCAGTGAGTGATGATCGTTAAGTTCAATGACACAACCTGAGAGCGCGAGATACTGGGTGAGGGGAAACAAGGAGGAGGATTTTTAACAACTGGCAACAAAGCATCAGCAAGCATGGCTCCATACTATTTTCATTTTCTTAGCTTCTTGCAGATATCCATTTTTGGTAGAAAGAAATCTTGTCTTGCTGTATCACTCTCGTGTCACTTGTCATATGAAGTTTTTGTAACAAACCAGTTTGGAGACTAGACACTCATCTAGGATTCCTCCTGGTGAAAAATTTAGTAATTTCCGACTCGCTGTTGCGTAATGTGCAAAACACACCAATGTCAGCATACTTGATTACAAGAGAGACAGTTGTGTATTGTGAGCAGTATGGTGATCTGATTACTTTAAAAGCAGTATGGTATGTATTTTACTTAACATGTAGGCAATCACTCAGTAGAATGCTTGACGGCGTCCCATCCACAACCAAGTCAAAAAAACCAAAAGGTGCCACTACTGGGGTCCCTAAGCGTGGCCGAGAAGCATTTTTGTCATTCTTTGGTGGATTTGTGTAGGACCAGATTGGTGCTGTAACATTACAAAGCATCATCTGCCAAGGTACAAGGTCTGTGGGTGCTATGGAAACTCAACTTTGCTGCAGTAGCCGTCTTGCTACAGCTTGCTGGCTACAGTCTGTCCTGTGTTGTCAGACAGTAAGAGCTGCAGCCAGAGACTCCATCACACAGCTGGGTTTGCTGCCATCTCTCTGCTTCTGCCCAGTCTGGTCAATGCCAAACAGATTGTTCTCAACGTGTCTTGCCTCCTGCTCTCCATGCTACGACACGTTGACTGTCACGCAGATCTGACAGCTTTCCAATGCTTTTCAAATGCAAGAGGCCAGACTTCTTGGAGAAACATCCTGAAAAGATTTGTAACTTTTTAAAGGACTAGACTGGTTGAACTCATTTTTACTCAGATTGTGTGCCCATAAACCCCAAAATTATTGTTTCTTGCACCAAGAAGACACTGATTGCCATTTGACAGTAAACGCAGTCTTCTTGCAGCGACACATCAATAGATGCTTCCGTTAACACAACTGCATTTTTATAGTCAGGTTCATCCATCCATCCATTTTCTAAACCCATTTGTCCTGTTGAGGGTCACGGGGGAGCTGGAGCCTATCCCAGCGGTCATAGGGCAAGAGGCGGGGTACACCCTGGATAGATCGCCAGTCTATCGCAGGGCTGACACAGAGACAGACAAACACATTCACGCTCTCATTCACACCTACGGGGCAATTTAGAGTTCTCATTTCACCTGATATGCATGTCTTTGGAGGTGGGAGGAAGCCGGAGCACCCGGAGGGAACCCAATCATAATAAGGTTACTTCCTGTAATTTTTTTCATTTTGTTTTTAATTATTGAATTTTAAAATCTTATTTTCGCCTATTTTATTTACAAAATAAATAATCCTAAATCACAAATAGTATAAAATATAAAGTGTAAAACCGTAAATAATGTGGTCCTTAAGAATTATAGAAGTCAAAGATAATGGTCCTCTACTAGAGAGGTCAGCTTTGGTGTTTCCGAGAGAATCATCTTTTTTTGATGCTCCTTCTGAGACTGACTTGTCCTTTTTTAATATCTCTGTGAAGCAGCAAGAGGAGGTGTGAAGTGTGAAACTTCTCATTCCCACATACTGCAATGATACTGTTCAGCATCTCTGTCACTAATGGGCACATGAAATAGATGCAGAGTTGGAGAGAGCAGAGCAGCGAACTAGAACACAGAAGGCTTTGGCAGTCATATGCTCCTGCAGGGAATTATACTATAAAAAATACACAGACATACTACTGTACGCTCATTAAAAAAATCCCTCAGTTTATTCTAGTAGACCAGCAAAAAAAAAAAACAAAAAAAAAANAAAAAAAAAAAAACACATAACTGCAGATTAAACTTTCATCATCCACAACTTGGTTAGGAAATCTATATGAGCCTCGGATTTATAGCAAGAAGCTACCAAAAGGTAAAGGACTTTGTCTTGGTTCATCTACTTACCTCACATAATCAATCCATCATGGCGTGTGAATAACAAAATATTCTGGTGATAACTGCTCAGAGAAGATAGACGTGCAACATCATTCTACCAATTACAGTGGAGTGGAGCGCTTTGTGTAATATGCCGTGAATGCTGTGCCAGGTCCCCAATTACATTTAGAAATGTGTCCCGCTTGGAGATGAGCGTTAAATAATGAAAGCAGCTCCCATTCACCCACATATCAGACTCAAGGGAAGAGTAAGGTCATTTCAAACCACAGTAATTATCAAATGTGTGCTGCACGGGCTCAGAGTCAAAATTAATATCCCAATATATCTCTTTAGTGTGAACTGCTTCATAAGTTAATGGCTGTTGGTTTCTTAAGGAAATTATGTTTAACCAAGCCTTAATAGGACTAATAAAACTTTTTCACTTAATTTCAAATATGCAAAATTTAGGCAAGCGCAATACATGCAACATGAGGAAGGTGATATATCATAAAATCTGCTTTAGAGCTGCTGAGAGTAAGCATGCATTTCTCTCTTGAGAAGCTCCCACAGGACAAATGCACAACACATAAAGCAGGCTATAGGCAGAGCAGACCACATCGAAAGTGTAAAAACAAAGGATAGTCACCAGAGATTTACTAAAAAAACATGTTCAATTTCCTGTAGGATCTCAAGCTCTCTAAAGACGTTTCGGACCTCATCTCTCTCTATGCACTGCTGTTTGTTCATGTACTTCATGGCGTACATCTTCTCCGTGTCCCTCTTTTGCACAATGCATACCTGCAGCAAAAATGGACAGAGGGAGAAAAAACGAAAAGGGAAAATTATAAGCTTCTACAAGCATATTAAGCATGAAATAAACATGAACAGGTGTGTGTGTGTGTGTAAACAGAAAAAAAAAAACAAATAAATATGTTTAAATGAACTGCCAGGGANTGTGTGTGTGTGTGTAAACAGAAAAAAAAAAACAAATAAATATGTTTAAATGAACTGCCAGGGAGAATCCCATGACTACTAAAGCATCTAAACCAAGTTCCCAATTAAAGTATGCTTTTAAAACAGCCCATGGCATTTCTATGCAGCAGTTCATATGGATAGCATAAAATTCTAACATGCTGAAGAGCTCTAATAAATGTCATTTTCAAATACAAAACCCCATTGCAGAAAAAAGTTTAGAAAATCACCTCATTATTTATTTATTTATGACATGTTGGAGTTTTGTCAGGAAGTAGCTGTGAAAAGTCAAAGGGACAGCAGTCAAGAGAGGTCATAATCCTTCATGTAACATGATTATGCAACCACAGTCATTAAACACATTGTTTATCTTATGGAAATCCTGCCTGACAAACATGTTGTAATAAGGAAAATGCAGAGAGGAATTACATTTAAAGGGGTTATTTGTTTTGAGTCCACTGAGTGAACGCAATTATTATTTTAGAATTAACAGACTCTGACATGAGACGAAGACAGTAAAGGTGGCCTTGCAGCACTCTCAAAAGCTCGACTATGCATGACTGGTGGGTAGGAATGCCACCAACGCTCAATAATAATAGGAACCAGCTTATTGTAAGTGGGCGAGTAGAAAAATACACGTTTTATAGCTTCAAAATGACTTTCAAGATACAGAAAAATAATGTAAATGGTCTCTTTAGTAAGAGATGTGATCAAGAACAGCGAACACATTAAAATGACGGATAAAGAGTCATTTAAAATAACACCCAAATAAAACTAAATTATAGGGCAAATAAATGTGAACCCCTGGACAAGTCCAACAAAATCATCCCCTATTTATGTAATACATCAGAAACAAAACCTAACCAGCTATTCAGGCTCTATAAGAATGATGAGATCAGCTTTGACCACTAGGTGAGGCTAAACAGCTCTGTGCTGTTCCTGTTACAGATTAATAGCCATTTTCCACTATGGTGCTGAATCGTGCCAAGCCACGCCGAGCTGTCTGCCTGCTTCCTTCTCCATTATACCAACCACCGACCAGAGGACAGCTAAATCAAACTGAGCCATCAAGTTTCTGGTCCTGCTTCGAAGTAAGGCCAAAGTACACTGGCACCCACACTCAGCTGGGCTGTGATGACACAGCAGCACACTAATTTGGCTCCTACATGTATTGACATGTTAAAGGACCAGAGAATCTAGTGGACAGATACACAGAATCTTTATTTCTAACTCTATAGTTTATAGAATAGAAATAGAAATGACGGAATCCACGGACTGGATGCTGGATGATATACGGGCTTTCATTATCATTTTACATTGGTGCATAAAAACAAAGTGTGACAGGAGATATTGGCAAAGCATGACACAAGGGGAGGAGAAAAAGAAAATCCTAGAAGAAATGCTGAAGAACGATGACATACCTTAAACAGGAGCATAAAAGAATAAAGGACCTGAGCAGCTGAAGCAAATCAGACAGGAAGAGTTTCATTAATATTATCTACATTGTGAAAGTAATAAAACGCTAGAAAACAAAACACAGCCGCATTCTATGTTGCAGAACCTGACCCATGTTCAGCCCAACCCTTGTGTGTGTGCAAGCCCTTTTCGGAAACAAAAAGAGCAAAGACACGTCTGGTTTGGAAGAGCTCAGTGGGGTTCAGGGATTGATGGAATGGTGGAGAGATGCTATAAAGGCCTGAGCATTTCAACAGCTCTCCTCAAAACAATCTGAGCCAGGTAGAATGTGGCTGCTTTACAGAACCTTTTTCCTAATGCACCACAAAAACACCAAACTCAGCTATTCATTAAAGGACATACTGGTGGTTTTGCATGTTTAAGCACAATAAATACTGTTCTAAATACAGTCGTTTTAATTTCTTTAGTAACATCTTGTCTCTTGGGCCTATATGCCCTGGTAGATATGCATTTTCTTCTGTCTAGCTCTGTGTTGGATCAGTTAAATTAAGTAACTTTGAGAAGAAAAAAAAACAATAATAATGTGTGGTTTGCTGTGATGGATTACCTGTATCAAGACTCTTAAGATTGTTTTTTAATAAACTGAAACCAATGGCCAATGGCTGTCTGGAAGGTAGGAAAAACGATTGGAAAATGTATGCATCCAGCAGTATGCTTTGGAAAATTGTTGGCAATAATGTGATATGTGTCCAGGTAGTACTTATTGGGTGCAAACACCACATCCGCCGGTAGGGTCCTTTAAAGGTTCTAGTCTTCTCACAGAGACAAAAAAAGCTGCTGATGGACTATGAAAACTTTCTTTGTTTCCAGTGTAGACTTGCAATTTTTGCTCCAAATTTTTTGTGCTGAAATTTTAAGATGAATTGGTCTGCCACATTCAACATACTGACAAATTACAAACAAAGTTAATGATGGAAATCTGAAAAATAACATTTTTTTTTAATGCAATTAAATTACAGTGGGAAATATGATTTAAAATGACTAAAAAACTAAATGAAGTTTTGCAGTATACATTTTTCATGTGGTGACAGGGGACATCTATTACCATGTAAAACACCATCTATTTAATTGTGCTCATGATTTCCCCCAAGCAAAACAGCTGAAATGAGCACAAGGTCTGACTCTGCCAGTTCTTCTGACTACATAAGCCCAAGATCACACTCCCCTACTTCTGTCATTTCCATTACGGGATTGCTTATCACAGCTGAAATTCATCAAATCCATTCCTCTTCATTCATAAAGTCAGTTTATGCCGAGGAGGAGAGTGTTTTAATCAGATTTCACACATATTAATGAATAAAATGTAACGCTATTAATATTACTCTTCTAATCTATCGCAGATTTTCAGTGTTCCGTAGTCTAAATACTCCTAGGGCTTTGCTTATGCATAATAAGGAAAAAGAAGATGTTGGTATATAAGCCAGAACTGTCTAATTTAAAACTATTGTAACCATCTGTATCTCCCCTCCAGTCTCCTTTTTTCTCATTCACACACATACAGACATTACATCACATGGCAGGGCCCTCAGCATTGTAGCAGCCAAGCTCCCAGGCCCTCCCTTCTCCCGTCTGATAGTTGAGCTCAACACATACCCAGTTTCTGTTTACTCTCAGCCAGGTCAGTCTGCACCATCTGCAGGGTGCTAGAATATAGACTGAATAAACTCTTCTAAATCCAAACAAGAATCCTAAATGGATTTTGCTCATATCTGATCTCTTCTTATAGCTAAATCTAATAAGACATTTTTCCCCACATGCACCTTAAGGTTTTCTGTGTGAGACACTCAGACCAATTTACAGGCTCATGATGTAAGATGCTTGGAAATTTTGCACTATCATTCTGGTGATAGTGCAAAAGATGTTAAAGACATATCAGGAACAGTCAAGTATATACAATCCACATACACGTTATTACTGACAACCATTTCCCAAAATATATTTTAGCAGTGAATTTTAGAATTTTTTCCTGACCTTCCAGACTTATTGGTTTCAGCACATTCCAGTATACGATTAAAATCAACTTGTAGAGACTTGAAACACGCTTGAGATATGTAATGCATCACAGCATCACAGCGAACACAATATCTATTAGGATTTTTTTTGTCAAAGTAAACTTTATTTAACTGATCCAACATGGAGGTGCAAGGAAGACAATGTATGTCTCTGCCAGGAAATGTAGTCCCAGGAGAGGATGGCTTTTACAGACAAATTAAAATGGCCATACCATCTACAATCGTGCATACATGTTAGAAGGCAAAACACTGAATTTTAAGGTGGGTGTATTACCTAAACATTTGATTTTGAATGATTAGGAGATTTTGTAAAAATAATAGGAAAACTAAAACATGGTTTTATGTTTTGTAAATTGTCAGTAACATAACATATACGCAGATTGTATACATTGGGCTCAAACATGCACGATTGCTGGTATGTCCTTTAAATTCCTGGGTAGAGCAATACAAAGCTCCTACTTAAAGGAAGTGAGTCAGTCAGAATTATTCATTGTGCAGAATAGTGACTTGAGCCACCATAGCCACTATTAGACATCAGTTGGTTGGACTATGGAATGTGCCATTTGAATTTTTCCAATGAGTTTGTTTCTTTCTGATATTTACATGGATTTTCCAATCAATTTTTATTATACAGTGAAATAATAAGCCAATTTTTGTCTGTACTGTAATTAAGGCAAATTATGGAGTAAGCTGAATGGATGAAATCAATAGGATCCATGTTTGCTGAAAACACGACTCTGTGCTTAATTGGTGTATGAGAGGAAGCACACCAGATGAGGAAATGCACAGAATGTTTACATTATTGGTTCCAAATTCTGGTCCTCGAGTACCACAGCACTGGATATTTTTCATCTCTCATTGCTCTACCCATGCCTGATAAGCTAAATTAGGTGTGTTCACTTGATAAAAAGAGGTGGCTTGCAGATCTTGATTGGCAAAACACACCTGATTTAGCTAATCAGGTGGAGCAGGGACTGATGGGAAATATGCAACGCTGGAGTACTCGAGGAGCAGTACCAGGAATGAGAACCACTGGTTTATGCCAACTGTACCCCAATGGAGCATTCACATGTTTGTGTAAATTGACTTACACTTGCATAATCTAGGTCTGTTTGCTTGGAGTACACAAACATCAATTTATGCCAATTTCAATCTAATTATGATGTTTAGATGATGTTTGATATATATATATATATAAAAAACTTATTGCTTTAATCTGACTTTATGTTAACATGAATGTAAACATACCAGCAGATAACAATCCCTTCATTAATGTTTGCTTTCTGAAAATCCCACAGCTAGAATTGATGTCATTCCAGCAAGTAATAAAGCTGCTTGAGTGGCATCAACCATTACTCAGTGCTTAAATTGTTCAGTTTAACTGTTGTCTTAGAATTACTTTACTACTTTTAAGTTTGTATTGCACACATGTCGGCAGGCTGACTGAGAAAGGTACTATGTGTCCTTATCTCTGTACAGGATAATTGGGCTGAACATGTGGCATGATCTGTTTAGGTGTATTATGTTTGAGGGGTGCTTTGTGCTTTATGGTGTTGCTTTATGTGTAATTATCATGTGTGAGCGTGCGGTTTCATCAGATGTAATGATCTGATAGTGTAATCATGTCATGAGGCTGGAGCGAATTGGCCACAGCAAGAGCTGCTGACAGTCGGCACAATGAGCACGTGCGTGAACACGTGCATACATTTTCATACACGTGCTCTTTGTACATCCAAACCTGGTGCTATGTAGGGATGTTGTACCATCAAATTCTTACACAATCTGTCTACGTCAAGTGTTGCAAAAGCAAGAAACAGTTCTGTCACATGGAAATAAATAAAACTAGAAATGCACTTTCCAGGGGGAAATGTGGCTGTGATTGCAGCCCGTTGAAGCGATTGCTGAACAGAAGCTGAAAAGATATAATCTATATAATTTTTTTCCGACATTTTGATGTATTAACTGTTTATGAAGAGTGAAACCTGTTTAACATATTGTGGAAAAATTCAAAGTGGCTGAAAATGAAAAAAAGGCAGAAATGAGCGTGGCTTAAATGGTTTCATGCCTATAGATCCAAGGAGCCCTGGGAAAAAAAAAGAAGACTGGATGTGTGACTTGCGGTTCAAAAGTTATCAGCAAAAAACAAATTTTAAACTCGAACTTTTTCACAAGTTTTATAAATGAAACAAAACAAAACAAACAAAAAAAAAAGTATCTCGGATCGCTACCAAAAGTCATAGGAAGAATATAAAAATTATTTGATATTATAAAAAATTTACAATAAATATTGTTTATAATGTGTGTGACATGCACAGCATGTATTAACTACTTATGAAAATTTCATTTTTAAACAGGCATATGTCCGTGCAAGGGAATTTGAAAATTAATTCTTCCAAAATGCTATAGTAAAAATTGTTCATAATCTGTGTTTTTATAGTCTTGGTTAGTAAAAAGGTTAGTAGTAATGTAAATACATATGAAATCTGTAGATGGATTAAACATGAAAAATCATAAGTATAGCAGTTAAACATGAGAATATTGCACGTTGTTAATAAGTTGTATATTTTAGTGACAACAATCACTCTGCTGCCTCCTCTCGTTTTTCCACTGGGCTTGAAATCACTAAAAGTGAAAGTTTTTGATTATATTCCTATATTCTGTTTTTATTCTCTATGAGTATAAACAATGGCACTTTTAGATCTTATTTATTGTGAGCACTAATAACTTTACAGTGTTTCTCTGCCTACAGCATCAGATATGACACAGTCATCTCCAACATCTAGCCCATCTGATCTGGAGTCCTCAGGAGTCAGACACAGGAGAGAGAAGATGACTTTTAAAAGCTTTATTCATATATTCATAGAGCACATTAGCAATTCAATGCATTAGGCCTGTTTAGTATGGAGCAGAAAAAGTACCACTTTTGAGTGATGAGGTATGAAACTGAATGTTTTCAAGCTATTTACATGTGAAAGGAGACATTTTAACCAAACTGCGATACGTTGAGATGGAAATTCGAGCCATCACTGTGACTGTCCTGGCACTGACAGAGTGATGGCCTTTATGAACACTAATGGTCAATAAAGTGTCCTTAATTCATCCTGAAGCATATCTCCGCAATGTTAATGGTCAGAATAAGCCAAAGCATATGACAATGCTGGCTTGGTTTTCATTGATAAGTGCAAAATTTAAAGGAGGACAACACCAATTTTACACATGAAAATTCAGTTTATTGGTGTTGGGCGAGCACTATTTAGCATGTGAAAATGACTGTATTGCACTAAGTACATTTATGTGCATGCTAAAACTTTGATTCAGATTTAATAGTCCGACCCAAATCACCATAAATCGACATTGTGTATACTCAGTATCAGACCTAGATTATGTGATTGTAAATGGATTTACTGAAGCATATAAAGTATTGAATGTCTTATGGTAAGTAAGGAATCTCCGCATGCATTTCCTCACTGGCCGTGCTTCCCCTTGTAAACAAATTAAGCAACAATTCATGGACATTCAGCGAACACAATCCTATTCGTTTCATCCATGTATACATCTCATTACATTTTTACCTTATTCGCTGTAAAGACAAAACATTTTAGTATAATGTATGTGTAAATGTTCTGACTGAGTTTCTCTTTAAGAACATATGCTGTTGAGATTCCCTTTAGAAATTTGTAACAGAGGAAAAGGTGTGGGCCCATCCAAAGATATTGCCAAATGTCGCTGCTGCCTGACTAGCATCCTGCTGCAATGAAGAAAGAGCAGCCACATTCATTTTACCAAGCTCACCTAACTTAAAGGACCATACTGGTGTATGGTATATGATATATACTGTGTGTGTGTGTGTGTGTGTGTATATATATATATATACATATATATATATACACACATATATGAGCCTATAGAAAAACTGCATGCGTTATGTTACTGACAAACAATTTCCAAAACACAAAACTATATTTTAGTTTTCCTGTTATTTTTTCAAATCCACTAATCTTTCAAAATCAAATGTCCATGTGATACACCCACCTTAAAATTCATCTCACCTGCTAACAGTTATGCACGATTGTAGAAGGGACGCTCATTTTGATTTCTCAGTAAAAGCTGTGTTCTCCTGGGACTATATTCCCTGGCGGAGACATATGTTGTCTTTCGTGCAGCTCCATGTTGGATTGGTTAAATAAAGTTATTTTGACAAAAACAAAAAAAAAAAAAAAAAAANAAAAAAAAAAAAAAAAAAAAGAAAAAGAAAAAAGAAAAACAGAAAAAACCTAACAGACACGTTGTTCACTGTGATAGATTATGTATCTCAAGCATGTTTCAGGTTTCTACAACTTGATTTTTCTCATGTACTGGAATGAACTGAAGCCCTGATGGTCTGGAAGGCAGGAAAACAAATTCTAAAATTTACCGCCAAATAGTATATTTTGGGAACTAGTTGTCAGTAATGTAACATGTATCTGGATTGCACATGTTGGGTTCAAACATGCATGATCACCGGTATGTTTCTTAAAGCTAGCACCTTGGAGGCACCAATGGAGGCAATTCATGTTACTCATAAGACTCATGTTACTCATAATGGATCTCCTTTTTGAGGGGAGACTTGGTGGCGAGACCTCAGAGACTCTTTACTTGGACTAGCTTGTTGGTCAGACAAAGGCCTGTATTTACATGAATGCATCTATGTGGGGAGCTGTCAAACTGTCTGCTCCCATGCAAATGGGAATTCAAATGGTGTTCCGGTTAATGACCAAATACAATTGAAGAAAAATAGCAGTTCATACGCACTGGATCCAGTCTTTATACTTGGCTCCAGATTCCATATCTCTGTGCAATGGGAAGGATGACAGCTCTGGCCCAGGGTTAGAAGCTGTCACAACATTGGCTGTAATCTCTAACCACCAGCTGCACATAGCACCTGGTTATCTCTCCTAAAGAGAGCTTTTTAGAGACGGTCAGACAGACACATGCACGCACGCACACACACACACACACACACACACACACACACACACATACACACAAGACCAGGCTGAATGTCTTGATGGCTGTCCAAACAGTCTTAGGAATCCAGAATCATATAACATGGATACATTCAAAGAGGAGGAGGAGGAGGAGGAGGAGGATAATGCACTTGAAGAGATGCTATAGTAAGCATATTTATCTGTCTCAATGAAGAAACTTCAAAGACAGATAAATATGAAATCAAAGACACTCAAAGAAATCCTCCTCCGCATTACACCAACTCTGTTGCACGAATCAAATCTTTTTTTTTTTTTTTTTTTNTTTTTTTTTTTTTTTTTTAGCCTCTGAAGCATGAAACTAACTTTGTTTTTTTCTCCAATACAATCATTATTTAATCAGAGTTAAGAAAGGAGAATGGCTAATAATGAGAAGCTTGGCAGGCTGTTTCCTGGAGTTAATCTCCACAGGGTCAGCCAGGGGCAACTGTCAGGCGGAGAAACACGTTCCTGTGATTGCACAACAGATTAAAACATCTATAATTCTAAATAAAAGCACCAGAGTTATTCACCCATATGTTTTAAAACTTTTGAGGGCTCTTAATGAGCCAATACTAGCAGCAGTTACAGAATAACAATGGTGAATCTTTCCTGCCATGTGATGGGAGCAGCTACATGAGTAAACTCTGGTTTAAAAGCAGCAGCAGTAATTACCAAACCCATTATCTTCCAGCCAAAGCCTTACATGCACATTCTCCAGACCTTCACACTGGCTGTCATGACGCTACACATCTCTACTACACTAATAGAATATCAATTCTTAATTGGACCTCAAAATGTGACAAATCCAGCACTTGATTGACTGTTCAAATAAGCTACGTGAGCACGAGAGAGATGTTGCCAGGCCAGACAGCATAGAAAGTGGACGGTTGTACTCAGCAGACTGACAGAGGCTGCCGGTAAAACATGCAGCTTGAATACAGTTGACTGAAAGGGAGAAATGCATAGCAAGCCAGAATTATTGTCAGCTCTCTTAAAGCTTGAAATTGACACAGACCCATATTTTAGTTTTATTGCAGAAACTGATGTCTAATAAATCGTATTTTACATGGGAAAGCAGATTTGTGGAGCTGTTGTCATTCCTGGATTTGCTGGAGAAAAGCCCATTAAGATTCAAAATGACCCAAGTGCTACTATGACCCATTTACTGTAGATCATGAGACCAATTATATATATTCCACTGAGATGCTGTGCCCAGCTTTATCTGCAGGCTTTTAGTCTGGGTGCTGCAAGGTTGGATGATGTTAATTCGACAGGTCAGTGGATAATGATTCCACAGGGCACTGCAGGGTTCATAATAAAATAAATTTCTTTTTCTATTCATATTTAGTCGGGAGGTACAAGAAAATATTATATTTCGTGGCACAATAATTTCAGAACAGTACATAAAAAATACCAATTTAAAAACAGCAGCCCTTTATGTCATACTGGTGATTTCTTTTGCTCGGCATAATTGAACCCAAGAGATTCTTCCTCCTTCAATTTTATTAAGACTTTATCTAGACTTGGGGCACCAAATACTCCCAGTACAGACATAAAGTTCTGTAGGGTTTAAGATCTGAATTCAAAAATAAGCTGTGTGGAAGGATGAACAGGCCCTCTAACACCTAGTTTAGGGACTGAGGAATAATAAAACCTCACAACTGATTTAGGTCCAGCCGCATTATGATTTTGTGCAAAGAACGCTGGAGACAGCAAAATAAAACTGACAGGCCTGTAGGCAAAAGCCTCAAGCTATGCTCAAAATAGGAAAGTGTGAAGTTCGTTACCAGCTTTTAATAATGTCTTTCACCCATCAGTGAGGAGAAGTTAAATCCTACCTACCACGAGAGTCTTACTCAAGAATTTTACACGATACATTTTAACAATTTATATCATAATTATACAGATAAACTGTCCATGAGCCAAAATGTTGAAGTTCAGTGTCTTGCTCAAGGGCACTTTGGCCTTTGGTAAGAAGAAAAAAGTGGATAATCCAAACATTCTTTCTCCTATGCTCTGTCTGTGGCCTGAAGCTCCACATTTCACAAAGCTCATTTATGCCATGTAAACACATTTCAGAGGCTTCTCCATCTTATAACATTCTCCACTCTGCAAGGGGTTTGGACAGCATTTCAGGCTCAGGTTAGAACTCAGTGTGCATGTATCAGCAGATAACGATAACATACAGTATACTCCATCCATAATCTTCAACGAGCGATTCGACAGTTTTCTCCCAATGATTTCACTGTGATCTGTTCCTATGATTAGACACTAATTAGCTTCTTGAAGGGCATGCTTCTTTGAAAAATTATAGTTTTTATTTGGTCACACAATTTTTTCTACAGCAAAAGCAATAAAAAAAAATGGGCTCTAAATCGAATTCTGATGCACAGAAGCAGCACATTTTAAATACTGATATGCACTGTGCTTGAGATAATATCGGCGTTGGTGTGAAAAACCCTTTAAACACAATAAAGGATATGATGTTGATAAAGTCTTGCTGGTGTTGGTTAAGATACAGATCGATAAATTACTGCTGTTGTTATAAGAGATTTTGTTTGTCATGATGTGTTTTCTGTTTTAAGGCTGATTTAGAGTTCAGTGAAAACCTTTCTGATCTTACTTGTCTGTTCAGTGGACTGAAACGACACATGATGTCAATAATTTTCCTCATCAAAAGTATCATGTCAGTCCTAAAACAGAATCACATTAGACTGATGTGTTCTTGAGATGTTTGTTAAAAACTACTGAAAAATTTATACCACCAAGCTTTTTGCAATAAAAAGTTGTTATACTATGGTCTCCCCCATATTTTATGGGTTTATAGACATTTTTTTCTTGTGAAACAATGCTTTCTACTGTAATTATTTGAGCATTTTGTTTAATTATAGCTGCCACAAGGGGTCCCGGGAAGAATTTAGTCAAACCCACTTAAACTCAATTAGCGATCTACAACTATGATTTTCCATAGAAAATTTTCTCACTTTGTAGCTTCACATACAAATGAAATACATTTCATAGTACATCTGATTGTAATACTGAACTGTACTGTAAGTTATATCAAGATTATTATATCATTAATGATCAAAGTCTCAAAGCCATATTATTTTCATTTTGTAGGGTTATGAGATTAAAAGGTTTGAGGTTGGGACTTGGGACATACTTGAAGCTACTCTCAGTGTTACACCCTCTGTGAACCCATGTGTTTACAGTATGAAAGGCTTATTAGCTGAAGGTAGTTGCTCATTCATGCTGTACTTCAAACCAAAACTGTTAAATCCCACAGTTGGCTGCATGATGTTTACCTTTCCAAGCTGCCTCATTTATCATCATCCCCTCCACAGTTTCTGCTGTCTTTAGTAATCCTATCAATTGCTACCAGAGGCTTGGAAGCTTCTAGGACAACAAAGCTTGCAAGAGAGGAGAAAAAGGTTGAGGGTTTAATTTGGTGGACTCAGTTAGGAAGCTGAGGATTTTCTGTTTTCTAGCTATGTGCCAAGTCCATCAGAAGCCATCGACTAAGACAAACAGGAAAACACCAACAGACAGGAGAGCACTGCCTGAGCGGGAGGTTTTGTCTTAGCTCTTAAATTCTATAATGTCTCAGCAGAAATATACATTAAGCACAGACATCCATCATTTCCTTAGATTTGGATTTCAGCTTGGCGTTTGTATTTACTGTCGGTATGATTAACACTTGCTCTGGGTGAGCAATGATTGGAAAAAGAGTTGTGTAAGTACAGGATAACCTGAAAAACACACACTCTCTTGCAAAAGTGTACACTCTTGCCAATGCTGCATTTGGGCAAGAGTGGTTTGAGAGAGGCAAACTCACTTTCATAGGCTGATGAACATGTCATCGAGGGAGAGGAAGGCATAATTTGTTCTTTCATTTGTTTCATTCCACTGCATGTCTTCTGCTCCACAGTGGCTGCTGTCAGCCTGGAGGAAATGAAAGTGTTTACTGAGCTTGGCCAGCCATTTGCACACCTCCAGGATGCACTATTACTGCAGACATGACCATTAGTAAGCAAAGTCATGGATCAGTCTGTCTCTGAGACTGAGCTGGGAAAAAGAAAACAAAAAGGTATTTTGTCGTGCCAGTGTGAGAATTATCTTAAATTATTAAATGTCTGATAAACCTGGCGCACACATAGTACACTGAACCTTCAATTACTGCATATATGGACGACACTGACACACATTTGTGTGACAGCCTGAGAGTGCTTCAGGCTTTGAAGTTGCCTGTTCTGAAATCTGCTGAAAATTATACAGGGAATCCTTGTCACTGAGAAAAAAATCCTCATCAGTCTGAGCAATATTTCTGTTTCCAACTTGGATCACAAGGAGAAACAGCCCCATAATTAACTTTAGATCTGGACTGTTGGATGTTCTGCATAAAAAAGTCTCTGCCAGATACAAGAGGAAGAAAGAAAGAGATTTCGAAACATTTGTGCTCCACGATAAGGAAAATTGCATCATGACTTCCTACTGATATAAAAATCTGAAAATGTCCTCTGGAAACAGACACAAATGGCAGAAAATTGCTCTTAAAAATGTATAAACATGCTTGTCTTGAGTCTGTTATATAAAATACAAAGATAACATCCGGGTTATATAAAATACACAGAAAGACTTTGAAGTCACTCGTGTGAAGGTGGGAAAATAAGGCTGGCATAATGAGGGTTATTATTATGTGCATCATAGGACGTAAAGATGTGCTGGAAGGCTCATGTTGAGTTGAGCGTTAAGGGTGTAACCACATGTTTCATTAAAGGTGGAATATCTCATGCATATTCATCTTGATAAAATATGCAGGCTGATATCTGATATCTTGTTCCATATTATCATGATGTTTGATGCCTCATGGTGCCATGACTGAACATAAATGTGCAATATACAAAAAATGAATGCAGATTATAATATTGATGGATAAAAATGACCATTACAATGACTTACTTTTTGCCCATTAATGTGATTATTGGCAATCTTATAAACTATAGGGAGTTGACATGGTATTTAATGCTTGCAGCTCTGTTGCTTTTTCAGTGTCTGATTCCTTAAACCTTCAGTTAAATGGAAATGTCAGTAACAACCAGAACATATAGCAACTACCATAATATCAAATGTTTGAACACTGTGGACTTTTACTCTACTTGTAACGTTAATTAATGTTGGAAATTTAGTTCCACTCTATGCACTTATTATGGCTCAGTTTGGTGTGTGCCAGATAAATACCTGCACAGGTAAAGTTTCTTCCGAGGCTGTATATCAAATGTGTCAGTCTGCTAACTTTTACATCCAAGTGAGTCATATATATAGTTCCACATCACATCTGAATCAGAAAATGTAGCCTTATCCTGGGGAAAATCAGGAAGCTATTGTCACAGTTTTCCAATTTATTCACCATGGAGCTGTACAAATATTGAAGATGCGGAGGTGGCATAAAGTTCTGTTTCTGTTAACACAGGAAGTGAAGTTAAACAATAATAAAATTCTGAAATTCGTGTGGCTAAAATTATAATGATTATAACTAGAATTGAGCCGTTATTGTGGAAGTGCTACGATTTTGAAATTGGATGCAATAAGATGCAAGCCCCCATTCAAAATTAAATTTAGGAAGCTTGACAGCTTTCTGCCTTTTGAAATATTTTTTGGCGAAAGGGTGCTAATAATTATTATGCCTCAAAACACCCACATTTCCTGGATTCCAAATCTGCCCATCCATTTTGTTAACTTCGTATTTGGTGATTTTACATCTTTCTTATCAAAAATGGATGAATAGGTGACACTATTATAAAAGTAAAACAAGACAGATGAACATGGAGATTTTAAAGATTTCTACCCTCGATTAACATACAATACTGAACAAAAAAAAAAAAAAAAAAAAAAGCAGATTTTTGAGTCCTAAAGCTGTTATCTGCAATCCTTAATCTATGTTATCCATATGGCCCAAATTCTTTAGTGACTGTGCAGTGGAAGCTAATAGAGGTCTAGTGTAGTGGAAGAGCATACATTTCTAGGCTAATAGGTTGCCAAGGGCTACAGCGCAGCTGGGCAATGCTGCAAAAGCTGCACTTTGCAAAACCAATTCTCATCTGAGCTCTTCCTACCCCTGCAGCTGGAAGATGAAGAGGAAGGGGGAAAGTCATCATAACCAAGATCTGACTTCACTGTCAGTCTTTAGAGGCAGGATGATTCTCAGTATGTTGTCTGGGAGCCCTGCAGGGCTAACTGAGAGGGAAATTGCTAACAAAGGCTTCATCATCTCCTGACCTTTCTGCAACCATTACAACCTTCCCCTGTATGATGAGGTGTCACAGCCTCTCTCGCTGTCCTCTACCCTCGCTGTATCATCTCCTCTCTTTCCACTCTGAATTATTTCCATCTCCCATCTCTGCTCGTCCATTCATCTATCTGTGTCCTAATGAGGGCTTAGTCCCACTGTGAAGTGTATGTGTGTGGTGGGAACATGGTGGAATGCAGGGGGGGGAGATACAGAAACCACCAGCTGAGCTCCTACACTACCTCTGACCTTCCTTGTCTCTGTCTATCTGCCTCCCTCTGTGCACCCNCCCCCCCCACCCTCTGCTTAGATGTCTACCTGCCCATCTGACTGTTGGCATTAAGGAGCTGTCACTAAACTGCTTTCAGTGCCAGTGACTGTCACTTCTCCCTTGGGTGTCAACTCCCCCCTCAGCCCTAATCCTGTCATTCTCCCACTACAGGCATTAATGAGCCCTGTGGTGTAACATCGGTCTCCTGTACAGCCTGAGATGATTTGAAGGAGGAGAGGTAGGATATGGGGGATAACGGCAGCATGTGTCACAGGATATATAGGATCAGGATAAAAATATATATCATATATAACACTTTTTTCTGAAAATTCAATTGAGAAACCATTTAAAGATGACTATTAAAAAAAGACTAATTTAGCACACTAAATACCTAACTAATCAAGGTACAGTATTTCATCGCAGCGATCATTTCTCTTTATTTAGAACTTTCTTACAAACTAAGTTGAACACAAACCAAATATATGAAAAAGTGGGTCATTCCTGCAGCTGCCTTGTTGGACAACATTAAGGTGTGCTCTGACTGAATACAGTAAATTTTACAAGTGTGCAAAGTTAAAGGACAATATTGGCGATCTTGCATGTTTGAACCTAATATATACAATCCGCATACACGTCACTTTACTGACAACCATTTCCCAAAACGTGCAGCTGAAGCAGTAAATATTAGAATTTTTTTCCTACCTTCCAGACTGCCATTGGTTTCAGTTCATTCCAGTACGTGAGAAAAATCAACTTGTAGAGACTTGAAACACGCTGGACATACATAATCTATCACAGTGAACAACACGTAACATACAACATGTGGGTTTAGGCTTTAGCTTTAGGGAACATGAGCTAAGGTCAAAAACACTTCTACTTGAATAGCTACAGCTAACGTCTGTCCTGTCAGTACAGTGGCCATTTGTGGTGAATAAACACCCAAAACTTAATGAGAGCATAGCAAGTAAGTGCTAAAAGAAGACAAAGATGTGATGGATGAAGACATGCCTCTGTTAGGGATAGACAGGGGCTCAATCCCTGTCTGGAACATTTTCGTTGAGTTTGCTATATTACGAGCTTTCCCAGAGCAGAGAGGGATGAGTGGAATTGGACTACACTAAAATCCTTCAACAAAGTCTGTTGTTGCTGATTACACCTAACCTAATTACGCTTAAACAGAAGCATTGTGCCAAAGAGTGGAGGAGAACAAAACCCAAATTTTAGTTCCAAACTTTACTTGTACCCATTACCAGTGTAGGCACATATCAATGATCTGTTTTTGTCATATGCTTATTAGTTTGGGGAATTTTTGCAAGGAAACAGCACATTATATAATACTACAGCTGGCTGAGCTAGGTGTCTATCAGCATCCATGGAGAAGGATGTTTCCTTATTATGGAGGAGACAAACGAGTGATTTTCAAAGTTAAACCTGTTCAGTCCTCTTCCTCAATATGGTTGGGATCTGGATTGGAAATGGCCCTGGTGCTGTATATAGGTCATCCAACCCTGTACCAGGCATGTTACAAATGACTTCCCCTCCACCTACCTACCATCCCTTTTCACCCCCCTGGGTAGAGGACAGCTGCACCCAAACATCAGAGGCAGATGTAAAGAGAGACAGAGCCTGCAGTAGAATTGGACCCAGTGTTGATGCCATATTTAATTTTTGCTCATTGCTTTGCCAACAAAAGGTTTCTTTCCTGACGAACCCATAAATCCCATTTGAATTGAAAAGAGGGGAAGAAGGAGAGATATGCAGAAAGATACCAGAACTGATGCCGGAAAGAGAGGAAAGAGACGGAGAGCAAAGCCTGACCTGATATATCAAAAGGAAGAAGGAGGAGTGAAGAAGGAGGAGTGACAGAAAGGGGGAGGGTGTGGTGGGTGGGAGGACTAGCCCCAGGATGTGAGCCAGTCAGAGAGAAGAAGATGACATAGCCTCTGGCAGCCCCCCCACCGATTCTCAGCTCCATGTTTCATGGCCCCCCACCATGCAAGAAACAGTCCCCAATACACATTCATTCACTTCACTTTCACATACACAAACCACCACACACATACACATACACATCTACCACACACCAAAGAACCACTTTTCCTGGAGCAGAGACAGAAGCTGAAATATATATTTTGCAGTGCTACAGCATGGAGTAAATATCTGTCTCTCTCTCTGTCTTTCTCTCTTTATTGTTTCTTTGCGTCCTTCTCAAGCACACAATGCTACCATCACCGTATGCGTAACAGTATAGCATGAAGCCGAAAACACATTTATCTGCCTGAGCAAAAATCAGAAATTAGTCCTACTTATATTTATGGATTTATTTTGATGAATGCCAACTGGTGGTCCATGGTTTAAACCCATTTTTACATCTCTGCACTCAGATGCAGCAACACAGGCTTTGGTGTGTTCTGTGGGCAGCTCAAGTCACACATTGTTAAAGCCTCATTATGTTTCACTGAAATGCCTGTCAGATTTTCAGACAGTGTGGAAACCTCCTTCTCGACACCCAACGAAATCCGTAATTTTCCAAATGAGACAATCTAACAGTTGCCCCCGCTTCATTCAGCAATTGGCCAGGTGTGAGGACCGAAAGTGGGCGGGGTTTAAATTTCTTTCTTAAGTTCTCTTTTTTCTTTCCAGCACTATGTCCGCACTAACAAATTTGTGCTACAGCAAATACCTTCAACGAGAAAAATGAACGTGTGTGCCATTATCCCCATTTATATGATTAATCATGTCAACATTACAAAGACACACACACTGCTGACAACCCCACTCCAGGCTTTTCACCCATCCATAAGGGTGGATGTTCTGAACAGGTATAAACAGTTGCTTTTTGAATTGGTGTCTGAACATGTAGGCCAGTCCAGTTTGTATGATGCATATTGAAGCATATCATAAATATTCAGAAAACGCCTGAATCCAGAGTCAGGCCATAGTGGTCCAAATAACACACAACAAGATGACCTCCAACAAGGACAGACCTTATCTGAATGTCTCTATGGGCATCTGTCTGAATGTGTGAGTGTATTTTGTGTGTGTGGAAGGACGTATTTCCATAAATGTCTGTACCACACTGTTACAGATACTGCGTAATGTATGAGGCCGGCACTCAGACAAAGAGCATCTATATTCCCAGCTTCAGCAGAAGCCTCTTGGCCTCTTCTGTCTGATGATTTAGCCAAAGGGATCCCAAAAATAGAAGGAAGAAAAGTAAGATTCCAAAGAGACACCTCATCTTATTGTTGGAACCATTTTTTTCTCTGAGCTGGGACGGCAGCTCATTTCAAGCTATGAAATGAAAAACAAGAAAGGATCAGCAAATGTTAATGTATTCGAAACAATTTCAAGGACTGTAAATTAGGCCTACACTGAAGTAAATGGGCTTCAATTCTACATGCAAGGTGATGTTAAACAAATATCCTAACGAATAAATAAAACCTAACAAGATGTTTCGACAACATTTTTGACATACTCATTATCCAATGTGGTTAAATCTGCTGTATGTCAAAATGTTTGGGTGCCCTCCTCGAGTCTCTGAGTTTGCCCAGGCCTGCATGCAGAATACAGTACTATGTGCTTATTGTACAATACCTTAGAATGATAAAAGAAGTGACAGTATCTTGAGGGAACAAAGCAATAAGTGAAATTAGCATAAATTCACATGGTAATATATTCAGCCGGGGAATGACTTGCTATATATAAGGGGGAGATGTTTTTGTTAAAAAAGATTGTGTTTTGAAAGGAGGAAAGAATGAATTTGCAAAGTCCTGCACTGACAGAAGTATGATGAATAAGTATTAGCTTGATATTTGGAAGCGAAAATGGTGATAAACTCTTCTGGTCCCTGGAGCCCAACACACACATACATGCACGCACACACACACACATATACACAGAGTTTTCCCTCTATCCTCTATTCAATATAACCATTGAGCATGATGACAAATGCAGCCACAGCATTGTGCTGCTCTGTAATTAACTGGAGATGTGAGGTCAAAACTCTCAGCAGGTTAGCTGGCATTAGATGAAAGGCAAATTGGCTCTCCTCAAAGTGCCTTTACGGAAAACGTTACCTAAGCTATATTTATTGCTATTATGAAAATTGAAAAATTATAATTTAAGCACCTTAATACTGTGCTGGTGAATTGGAGCTACAGAAAAGATACACACACAGACTGCATGGAAGTAGAAATTACATTACCTTTCCAAAGCTCCCCTTCCCAATGGCCCGTAATATCTGGAAATGGTCAAAGTTCACTGTAAGGAGACAAAGGGAGAGAAAAGATCCTGCATCAGTAAGGGATTTTTGTACAACCTGTTAAATATTAAGGGTGCAAAAATCTGTGTTTTGTAATTTGATATGATTTTGATTTGGCGGCATTGTGATATTTGGTGAAGTTGCTCTAATTAAATGTAATGCAACTCCTCTCAGCAATATACCATACAATCTTTATAATCAACAAATCAACAGATTTTACATTACACTTCTTTTTCAATTCTTAAATAGAAAGCACTCAGAGAATGTAAAAACTTTAGTTGGCATCTGTATTCAAATCTGTATCAAAATACACACCCATACACTTGGGATAGACTTGGGATTCAAATAGTTACAGTAGTTCACAAGAAAATAATGAAAATGTTGAAATAACGAAAAATATTCCCAATCTGCCAATGTTAAGAACTCATTTAAATGATTCCTGGGTCTGCATCAAACCCAACATATTTCTTGGCCCAAGGACAAATTTTTGACCAAATTTCCTTAACAAAACAATCTTAACAACCCAAAAACATTAACTCCCTGGTGGACATAATAAATTCCCCTGAAATTATGTAGCACTGATTACATGGCTGGACAGTGTAATATCTGTAAAACTTAAAAACAATGAATTGCTGAATCAGACAACTGCAAAAACATACATACATACATACACACTTTATCTGTGTCAAATCATCTGACTTATACATCATATGCCAACACAAACCAACATGAATTTGCCTTTGTGAATGGCTCAGATTTATGGGAATCTTTTAAAAACTTTGTACTTTCTCATCTTGACATCAGTGAAAATTATTAAAGCTTTATGGAAATGATGCATATCTTGAAAAATGACCACAATTACTTTTAGATGTCACGCAAAACTGCAGAAAGTCAACATCGCCACTCAATTTGTCACCAAGATCAATTTGGTTCCAAGCAGACAATTTGGGGAAAGGCAACAAGAAGAAATAAAGGAAGTGTGTGATCTCTAAATGAAATGGCCTGATTTGTTATTCTGCTGTTTTCTGGTGGGAACATCAGAGCACAAGCACAGCCAGAGGAGTCTCATTTCAGAAGCAGGACCACGCTCTGAGCATTGCAGTTATTCATCTTTTTTTGTTTTAATTTCATTATATCAATATGTGTAATGGCACAGTTAGATGTTTTGGCTAATTGCCTTGTTCAGTGAATTGTGTTCTGTTGAGTTATTGAACTGTCCTGTGTCTGGTGTAGATTTTAAAATAAGTTCTGAACTTGGGGTAGGGGTGGGGGTGGGTGGGTAGGAGACCAATTTCAAGCTTTATAATCCTACTCAATCCAGCCAGAGGAATGAACACCACACTGTTATATGTGCTCCCATGTGATGAAAGTTATGACTAACTGACCTCCACCTTGTGGCCGTGTTATTGTTTGAGACATGCCTCTGTTGCCTCTCTGTGTGTGCATGTGTGTGTGCGTGCATGTGCAGTGCTACAATGCCTCTCAGGCAGATGTTAGCGCAGCAGGCAGGATGCTAACTCTTGCAGCTTTTCTTAAAATCAGTCTGCTTCAGAAGCTCATATCCTGATCTGCTCACTCCCTGTCTGTGTAGACAATCAGGAACATGGGAGCAATCACAGGAGGAGAAGAAGGAGCCTGCTGAGCTCCTCTGGACAGAGCCACGACCACCTGACCTATGAGTCCCGATGCTGACTGAGGAGGTAAAGCCCACAATCCCAGATTCTGCCAGACAAAAGTCGCAAGGTGTGGTTTCCATGTATTTTCTGGAAGTCTAATCTGATGTGGGTTCTCCCTGCTGGCTAATCCTCTCGTATGTCATGACTCAGAGTGCACCCTGATGCTGACACACAGGGGAAGACAGGAGAAGACTCACCATGAATACAGCGATTCATGAGTTATTAGCTGGAAAAAACACAAATCTGAAGGAAATAGTATATAAAATAGTTGACAGTATATAAAATAGTTGGTTGTTAGCTTCAGTGTTTCCTCTCATGAGAATTCCTTACTGAGTCTCTTTCTGAGCTTTTTTCTGTCTATCTATTCTTCCATCATTCATTGACATTTGCAGACAGTATACTGATTAATAGTTGCATGTGTGGTGTTTTTCCAAAGGAAACCCGCAGCTGCGATGGATGACGAGTATATGTCAGTCCCTAAGAAGTAAATGCCAACATTATTATGCTGGTGTTAAAAGATGATTTTGAAAAATGGTGACCAATGTGTTTCTAGATTTGTTTTTCTGTTATGTGTCACTTTTTTTTTTTCTTTTTTTTTTTACATTTGCTGGTAGCCAATTTAACACCCTGGCATTGGACCACAGCTGAAAATGAGCCAATCTTGGCTAAATCTGGAATATTTACATTTTGATTGTAATTAATATGCACTGTCCTAGTTAAAAAAAAAAAAAAATACAAAATAAAAATACAGAAAGACCCTGAACAGAAAGCTGAGCTCTCATCACGCCCTAACAGTCAGCTCTCACAAAAACATACAACAGAGAAAAGACATGTCTTTGAACAAGCACAACCAGCTAATTGGGTTTGCTTAGCACTGTTGTTGAATTATATCAAGGACCAACCCAGTTTGAGAATACCTGCATTCATTTACTTGTGTTTCCCTTTATAGGGAGCTGACAAAAGATTTTTCATATAAAAGAACTACTAAATTGCCAATTGTTAAGGAGAAAAGTTGCTGCTTGAGCTGGCAAAGAGCATTTTGTAGCATTTGGATGGTAATTTGTTTTCATTTCCAACTCTGAGGATGACTTATGATGGCTATTAAGCTGCTTACACATCATCAGTGGTAGCTTTGTGCTGTTCTCGATGGCCCAGTCTTCTCTATAGAGTTGAGAGGTGCCTCACAACCTCAATAGTGGCGCTACTTTGATCAATACACACCTCCGTTGCACTTAAATGTGACCACATTAAAATTACCCCTGCTCCCATATAAAACATATCATGTCAAAATGGGTCTCTATCACATGATACAAATCTAGACCTACATGTTGATTACAACGTAAGTAAGTCAAGTGAATTTCTTGGATATTTTAAGTGAATTTTCGATTAAACATTTCGAATAAGGCTCTATATGTCAGCAAACCATCCACATCTAATTTGTTTTTATCCACCGATCAATGTCCCCAGAATTGCAGAGCTTCCTCTAAGCATGAGTCATCGGGTACTGGGAAGCAAAACAAAAGCAGCCCTCTCTTTAACTGCCTTGGTGAAAGGAGCTGGATTTCAGATTTAAGAGCAGAAGAGGCTTCAGCCTTGTTCCAAGCTAAGGGGATAATTAGAGTGGACACAGCATTTCCTGTAACTGTCTCTTCAGTATTGGAGTCTTTCTTCCCCCCCATGCACCTGACTACCTCTCTACACATGCTGAGGGAAGAATGATGTTACAAGCAGTATACTGTAGGTCCTTCATGTCAGCAAAATTGGCATTTATACAAGCTTAAAGCTAAGGTAAATTACAGCAGAGTGCCGTTCACTGACCAATGTAATCAAACTGCAGAAGCAGAACACTTGCACAAATGATTTCTTGTTCAATACCTTTCCTTTCCTGATATTCATCATCTGAGCCACAAGTTGTTTCTGCACCTGTGGATTCTTTTGACAGATCCTTTGGGACTAAACATTTACCAGCATTTCAATGAATTCATTTATTTCTAGCCCCGTCTTTGGAGATGCAGCCCATTTCTTTCCCAACTTAGTCAGTTCATGGAACGGTGTTGCTGCACAAACTATAAAATAAAAAATAAAAATTTAAAAATGAGTCAACAGTTTTTGGTAATTTGTGTCATTTCAGGGTCACATGGTGCTTCAGAGAATCCAGCAAGTTGGAGATGAGGGAGGTTTGATGAGTGTGCTCAATCAACCCTCTCAGGTTTCAGCAAATGATGCAAAGAAGACTTTGGCCAAAGAAAAACACTGCGGACAACTGCAGAGTGTAATGTAAGTGAATTTGATCTTCCATGACTGGAGATGAAACAAACATCTTTTGTTCTCTAGGGACTGGAAGCTGCTGATGCTCCAGGATTATATGCTGAGCAGGCTTCACATGGGTCCTCAATGGGTGATTGGCTCATGAGGAGGAGCTGATATTGGCATAAAGCCCATGTCAAGGGGCACACGAAGTGCAAGTCTTGATCTGCGCGCATGTGTATGTGTGCTCACATACCTTAAACCTCTAACTGAGCTGAGCCACAACACCACTATGACTGCAGGGCTGAAAGATACATCAGATAAAACAGAATTCCTTAAGCCAGATGTTTCTTTAAATTATTTGTCAGTCTGGCTTGTTCATATTCACTATGGTATATAATGTAACATTTTAATAAGACACCACAATACAATATTTGAGATAAGCATGTTTGAAAGACAGCAGAATTTTGCTCGGGGGGGTATGAGAGTTTTGCAGCTATGATGGGAGATGGAGCTGTTTACAAATCTGTCTTGCACTGACAAATGACAGAAGCTGCTCAGAGGAACAACCCAATAACCTTGCTAGTGGTACCTTGG